>ML788919.1:62070-73249 GCA_009831015.1 Picea engelmannii | reverse complement strand
GGGGGGGGGGGGGGGGAACCTCCTAGTAGAGAGTGGGGTCCAGCAACCCTAACTCTCAGTCATTTAGGAAATTCCTTGGGACACTTGTCAAGGAGGATGGGAGGCTTCTAGGGAGATAAAAGGAGGTTGAGGGTGAGAGGACAGAACACAATTATAATTTGTGAGTGAGAAAGTGAGTTGAAACATGGCACATAGGGTTGAGGAAGAGGGAAACATGTTGGTTTATTTGAGCAACATGTGGAGAGGCATTTCAAGGAATTTATGGGAAGCTTGCAGAGGTCGAGTTTAGCAATGAATGAGGCCACATCTACTAGAGCATACTGAGCCAGTACAGGACATATTTTTCAGAAATAAAGATGATGCAGGAGCATCGCTCCACCTCATCAGTGTGCCAACTATTTAGCACATCCACGTGCATTCAAGGAGGGGAGAGGCGTCAGCCCTCTAATTTTTCCCTCAAATTTAAATTTTAAAATGTAATTAAATGCAATTAAATGTTGAAAGGTCAGAAGAGCCGAGTTGATTCCTTTGTACAGGAAGTAGATGAAGTCTCCTTTATTAGGCTTGAGCTGGACGGATCTCGAGCATCGCCTCAAATCTGAGAAAGTAAATGTTCACTCAATGTAATCTGCCTCAGTAGATAGGCATTGTAAATGGTGATTAGACACTACTAGTGTAGCTTGGATGGAAAGCTCATCGATCCCCTCATGTATAAATATTTATATCATATGCCCAGTAGAGGTTGTTGAAGGTTGGGAGAAAAAACCATTTTTAAGCCAAGGAGAGAGTCGAGACTCGGTTGCAGTCTGAGATCATACATTGTAATTAGCATTATGATACTAATACAAAAGAACATATTTCTTTGTTTATCAATTCCTATGGAGTGAATGTTTGTATTTGACGAATGTTATCTGTGTGTGGTTATGAATGTATGTTGTAGATGCATGAAATAGGTTTCCATCTACAAATATAAGATAGACTTCACTGTCTGTCTATGAGTTTCTTAAAATGTTTTGGGTTCTTTTAGGATAAATGCAAGGAGAAAAGGGTCGAGACCCTTAGGAGGTTGAGCAAGTTTGGAAGCTCAGGAGAGATAGTGTTTTTTCACACAAAATATCAACAAAGAATGCAAAGGTTGAGGATTGTCTAAGACTAGGATAGGAGGAAAGCACTAGGGGTGAGCCAGAGGTAAATTGGTTTAAACTTTACAAGTTCAGGAGGAAAAGAACAAGTCGAGACTCAAAGTAGTTGGGCTCATAGGAGAAGGTTTAGAAGTTGAACCTTTGAAAATTATTGAGAAATCCTCCATTCGAAGGAAGGCGCAGCCACAATTGAGGGGAAGTTACAGCAGTCACCAGATCTATTGTTGGAGCGATCTGGACTGTTAAATTTTGCATCCAGACATCGAGAAGGAGCGTTCAAAGAGAAGGAATAGATCCCAGCCTTCATATCTGAGCGCAAGGGCCAACAAGCATTAGATCCAGGTAAAGTGCACAAGTCTTAATTCTTTGAAAATGCATAGGAGAGTGGGATAGCAGAAGTCACAAAGCCCCGAAGCCATTCGGGACCATCCATCGTCTAGGTTGACAGGGGGCGAAATATCTGAGAGTTCGTGGGAAAGAACTTCGTAAGATTTGCATGGAGCAAAGGGAAATATTCATAGAGTCATGAAGGGAAGAGAAGATCTGGGTTGTTAGATCCAGAAGGATGCATGGCAGAGATCTACGTGTTTTGGAGGAGAAGTACTCTGAAATAAACTGGGTATAGTGTTGTGAGAATGCCCGAAGGCTGGAGTCCCAAAGAGATATCATCTGTCCATTTGAGGGAGACATGTGGAGGGCGGATATTACCTTCATTAGTTCAATGCTCTGGAAGTGTAAGTGTTGGAGTGGGAAGAATGGTTGAAGCCCAAACTCCCAGAGTCATTGCGAACCATTGATTTGAGAGGGGTTTTTGAACCATTGATCCCATTGTTGATTCGATGCTCCACGAGTTTAGAACTCTGGGGATTTGTGGAAAATTGTTTTCGGATTTTTCCAAGGACGAAGTCTGAAGCGCTTTAGGAATTTTAGCCCTGGGTCATAGCCCTTGGTCATATTGGAGAGGGGCCTAGCAAAGGCGAGCTAGTGCCTGTTATTTAAAGTTTTAAAAGGGAACATGGGCTCAGCAGTAGTCCATGGGTTTCATAAAATCTGTACCTTAAGGAGATAAGGGGCTTGTGTTAAATTGATTTGTGGGTCTATTGAAGGCCAAAAGAGTTGATTCAGCTCAGGAGTTGTAAGATCCTTGACCAAGAGGCTGCAGAACCCTCAGGAGGGAAGGGGGGTTGCATCAAGTGGTATCAAAGCTTGTTTCTTATTTCAGGTAGCAGACAAGAGATAAAAGAGATAGTATGATAACATCAAATGGTATTTGAAGCTGAAGTTTGTCTGTATACAACAGGTGAAGGCAGACAAAGTGTGATTCTCCATAAATAATGTTGCAAGGTGTCTAAGAAATAGTAGACGGATAGGTGGGTTGTAGGAGAAGATGGAGATACTTTCAGTTACAGAGTGAAAAAAAAACAACTAGGTAGGTTGAGGTAAGAGGAGAATGGCTATTGAATACCATAATCAGGGTCAAAGAGAAGACCACCAACAGAAAATCAAGACAGAGATGGACAAAGAGCTCAGAGAAATTCGAGAAGAAATGGACAGGCTAGCATTGAATATGCAGCAAGAGGAACAGGTACATTGGAGGTATGAGTGGCCCATTAAACAGAGAGAAAGCTGACTTGTTCAGAAGTTGTTGGCTAGAAGGGTGCAACAACAGTTGAGGAGTTTGTTGAGGGAAGTTGAAGCATTGAGTGGCACAAAGGTAGTGGTTCATATCTGTGAGCCATAAGTTGGAAGAAGCCTCAGTGATGAAGAGGAGAAGGTATCAGAGGATCGCATGCATTTCCAAGAGGGCAATGATGAAGGTTCAGATTGTCAGGTGGGAAATGAGATGAGATCAGTTGATATCATAGACTAACAGGAGGGCAGAGGAGAAATCCCATATTTTCAGGTGGTCAAGGGAGAAGAGATGAACTCAGTAGAGATTTCATATCAACAAGGAGTGTTGACAGAAGAAGATCAGAGGTGTGTTCTAATCATTGGAGGAATTCATATATTCCTGCCAACTAGCCAAGCAGAGGCTAGAATAGGTGTTGACGATGCAGAAGAGAGACAGCCAGATGTGACTGTCATAGAGGATAAGGAGAATATATTGACGTCTTCCTCAGCATAAGAAGAAGAGCATTCAGAGGAGTGGCTCAAAAGTTCTAGCCCAGAAGCTGAACAGAAGATGATTGCATCACTAAAGCCTACAATAGAAGAGGAAGCAGACAGCATGGATTTCACTGATCTGTGTGAAGAACTGGAAGCCCTAGAGAGAAGAGTGATAGTGCAAAGTAATCACATCCAACAAGATAATTTGGATATATATGAAGGAGAATTCCAATATGAGGAGCAACTAGAGGAAGCTGGAGTTAAAACAACACAAGAGGAGTTGGAAGAGGATAATCTATCAGTGGAGATAGCTGAGCAGTAGCTCAATGATGAGACTGGAGAACTAGAGTCTGCAGCAGGGTGGCAAGCTAAGGCCACAGGATATGGAGAAAATGACACGGGGGATCAGTTTGATCTACCCACTAGCAAGGAGGAAGTGCAGCAAGCTAGTCTCTACGAAAGAAGGAGCCAACCAGCAGAGCAGTGGGAATAGGTGATAGAGGATATCAGGGAGCTTATGTTGAGGTCAGCACAAGAAGTTGTCAGCAAGAGGAATATGAATAGAGGAGGACCTGCAAGAGAAAAAGGGAAGCAGCAACAAAGCAAAGGAGAAGGAGGATAGCTCCGAAGGAAAGTTTAGGATCCAGTGGGATTTCAACAACTGTTACGCATTATTTTCTTCATCCCTATGACCGTTAATGATGTAAACCTATATGTTGCCTTCAAAGGGGTCAGTGGCCTGAATTCCTGAAGAAAGAAGAGAGAAAAACTTTTCCTGAGAAAAGAAGTTGCATTTTCCTTTGTAAAAACCCTATAAAAATGGAAGTTCGCAGGTTGCTATATAGGCAGGGTGTGAGAATGCCTGATTCTCGCAAGTTGCACCATAGCTAGGGTGCGAGATGTTCGCAGGTTTCTCTATAGGCAGGGTGCGAGAATGCCTACACGTGGGAAAAATAAGCATTTTCTAGAAACTTCTAGAAGGAGAAACTTCTATGGTGAGGTGGCATCTGAATGGTTTGGATCTTACTCACTTTCATGATTTAGTGGGATCATCCTAACCTCCTCACCTTATCCTCTTCAACTTATAAAAGGAGAGGAGTTCTCATGGAGAAAGTTAGCTTTGGTCAGATTTGGAGCTTTTGGGATTGTTATCTTGGTTAGAGTGGCTTTGAGATTTGCTTTGTCAAGATAGATTGTGAGTAGTATCAGATCTATGCTCTTAGAATTCTTGGAGTGGAAATGTGTGGGGAACGAAGGACAGTTGGAAGGGACCTTACGACATTAAGGCCATGGTTGTAATCTCTTTTTCACATTTAATATGATACAGTAATATTATTCTTTCCTTTAAAACTTCTTGTGTTTTATTGTATGATTCCTTGATCACATACATAGGTTTATATTGAGTTTATGCTATTGCTATCACTTTGGTTGGTTGCGTTCTTTTGAAGGATCATCATTGTATGAGTGTTGGAATGGAGCTAGGATGGCAATGGTGAGAGGAAGCGACATTTAAACGGTATGTCACCCATCCCTCTTTAGTTAGTAAATTCAATATTTAAAACTTAAGAAAAGCGTCATGTTCTGGTATGTTTTGTTCTAGATCTAGGTGGATCTAGGGAGATCAGTTAGTGTCCGCACCTATTGATTAGTATGATAACAACAGCAGAGAAGAGGAGCTCATGAGCATGAGCTCATGATTTTCCCAGTAGTGGAGTATGATGCATGAACATCACTCCACCTTAGCAGTGCGCCAACTATTTAGCATATCCACGTACATTCAAGGAGGGGAGAGGTGTCAGCCCTCTCATTTTTCCCTCGAATTTAAATTTATTTTTTTTGTAAGTGAGTTGAGATTCTATATTACTAAGAAAATTATGTTACAAAAAGGGACGGAGGGGTATCCCCTGATATGCCAAAAAGGAAACCAGATTAGGGGTACCGAAGTTGCGCTATCTACATAAGCGAGGGGAGGGTTGGGCCGCCACCCTGGGAAACCGACCCAGTCTCCAAAAAATCGTTTGAAAACAAAAACGTATACCATAAGATATACATAAAAACAAGAATGTATAATAGGGGTTTCTTATATACTAATAAACAAAATGACCTTGGGTTGAGGTCGGGCTAGTCCAAGAGGATTGGATGGCTTTCATCTCCTTCCTTTCTTGCCTCGTTCTTCTTTTCCTACTCCATCGTGTGCAGCTTTATAATGCAGGTTGGTGTTCCACGTTGATCTGTTGGAGTGATATCCATGTGGTGGACATAGCGAAGGTAAAGTTGGAATTGTCCAGCCAGTCTTTCCACTTTTTCTCTTTGGTTCCTCTAGTCCTCTGCTATTCTTCTTGCGTCGGCCTCCAGGTTGTTGAGGCCACTCAAAATATCTATGAGCTCCTTGTTGTGGCAACGGTTTTCCACCCTATTGGTCTCATTCTTTTCAGCTCTCAGCTTACTTATAATCATTTTTGTATGCCATGCTTCCTCCATCGTTTTGTGGTAGAGGGTTTTCCTGGGCTATGTGGCCCCTGGGTCCCTTATCCCATCTGCTTCTTGAATGAGTTCCACTCAGACTTTTCCTTGGCGCTTGGTGTTGAATTCCCGCTCCCACCTGTCGATGACCTCTTTTATTTTTATATCAACCTGCTCAAGAAAGGTTCCTTTGGCCTCCTTGGACACCTATTCCATTCTAGTGATCTTTCGGGCGCTTGTTGGAGGTTCCTCCCCTAGAGGCCCCCTCTTACTCTTAGTATTATTCCTTCTTACCATCTTTGTTTGAATGCAATGGATTCTATCTTGAATTCGTCCTCCGCTTCTATTCTCCCCTTCCTAGTCTCTGAAATTGCTACTCGTTGGTCTATAGCTATCCTCGATGCTTCTTCTTTTAAGGTGTTTTCTGGAATGTGATCTTATCCTGGTAATCATGGTTATCCCGTAAAGGCGTACCTTTTGGTCCTTTTTCACTGTTTCAGAGTATGTGTGCTTGGGAATCATGTCGTAGTCCCTGCGCCAATCCTTCATCTTTCACATTGTATGTCAATCATTTCCTCCCACGAGACCTATGTGTGGATGCAATGTCCCCATTCCTTCCCTCGGGCTATCCTTTTGATCTTCATCCTTTTTCATCTATGGATTACCCTTTCCGCTCTCCCATGGCCAACCCTTGTACTTCATTCTATTGACTGGACCATGGTGTCATACTACATCTTGTGGTGTGACTATGATCTGCATTGTAACTCATGTTCAAATGGTGGCCTATTGGATTCTGCCTGGATTCTTCTTTCCCTTCAATTAATTTTGTGCCTCGCACCTCAATGTGGTCGTTCGTACTTCGGTTTCCATCATAGTCCTTTTCCGCTAGTTGGCTATAGTCCATCCAAAACTGGCCATTTGGGATGTTACTACATTTGGAATCCAGTTCGGATCCTTCCTTGTTGACCCCTTCGTTAGTGATTCTATCTAGTAATCCATTTGCTGACCTTCGGACCCAACGCAACTCCACTGTGCTCCCCGTCTGCAAATTCTCCTGTATTTTTTGCAGGGAGTACGCCAAGTGCCAGTGCCTCTAAATTTTTCCCACTTTGGTGCCATTTTGGAGTTTCCTTATTGTGTTGATGACCAGCATTGAATGTCCTTCCACTATTACGTTGGTCATTCCTTCCCGATGTAGTATCTCAAGGACGGTCTCTAGGGCTCCAAATTCCGTAGCGTTGTTGGTTGAGTTACCCAGACTCCCAGTGTACAGCCTGATAATTTTTCCTTGATTGTCCCTAATTAATCCCCCCGTACCTGTCCGTCCTGGGTTACCTTTTGATGCCCCATCAAAATTTATCTTGAGGGAGCCCTCTAGTGGCGGTTTCCAATTGCGCTCACCTATTTGTAGTTGTGGCAACCGTCTTACCTGGTTGGGGTTGCATCCTCCTGTCAGTTGAAAAACCTCTAGAATTATGAGATCCCGATATGTGAGTTGTGCTCCTCCTATCTGGCAGTTGCAAATCTGTACCATTTCTCTTGTCATGGCTATTATTGTTTCCTTGATCTTTCCTGTCGTCCATATTTGGTTCCTGAAGATGTGCCAGTTTCGTTCCTTCCATATTGCCCAAATGACCATGCCAGGAATGAGGGTCCAACAGAGATTCACCTCTTCATTTTCGTTGTAGTTTTCCTTCCATGTGTTTACAGTTGTGGAAATATTACCTCTAATCCTATTAGACTGTCAGAAAATGTCTGTCACCCAATCCCAGACTTCTGCTGTGTAGGGACATTCATCCAGGAGATGGTTCATTGTTTCCTCCTTTTCTTCACATAGGTGACATCTTGAAGGGCTTATGAAACCTATCTTCTTTAGGTTTTCCCAAGTTACGATTTAGTTGTGTAGTATTAGCCACTGAAATATTTTTATTTTTGGCCAATAGGGGTTGTTCCAGAGCTTGTCCCATTGATGCATCGAGTCTTCTTGGTCCTGGTTCGCTATGTAGTGGTTTACTTCTTTCAGATTGAATTCTCTATCGGCTTTGTGCCCCCATATTAGTTGGTCATCTCCATCCGTGACTGCAATTTTTCATCTCCCCAATTCCTCCTCCACCTCTTTAACTGTTTTGGTGGTCTGGTCTCTAGTCTGTGGGGTGAGAATGTTCCAGATTTTCCATTTGTTGCGATTTGTTTCTTGTTTCCAGTAATGGTAGACTTGGGTTTTTCCTTGCACCATCGTCTCCTGTTGGAGTGCCTCCTGGCCTGGTTTTTTCATTCAGGGTTCCTGTTGCCAGGCATCCTCCCAGAATCGGGCGGTTCTGCCATTCCTTATTTCCCAAAAGTTATGTGTCTCAATTAAGGTCTTGTTGCGCCAGGCTAAGTTTCCAGATGGCGGAACCTTCCCTGGTGCCTCTGAAGTGGATTTTGTCCTGGTCACAAATGTCCAGGGCATACTTTTCCTTCCACAAGTTGACCCATGGCGTGTTCATTTATTTGACCCATCACCACCATAGTTTCACCCCATAGGCATCATTGGTCACTTGCGGGTCGTGTAGCCCCAGGCCTCCTTTTCTTTTTGGTTTACAAACCTTCTCCCAAGCCGCCAATTCCCATTTTTTCCTTGTTTCCACTCCTCACCATAGGAAATCCCTTTGTATGGTTCTTATTTTTTGTAGAATCATTTTGGGGACTGGGAAAAATGACATCATGAAGGTTGGGATAGCCTGCAAAACCGACTTGGTTAGGATAAGTCTTCCGGCTAGGTTGAGGGCTTTGTACGTCCAATTTTTTACCCGGTTTTGTAGCTTGTTGACTATTTCTTCCCAAGTTGATAGCTTGTAGGATTTTTCTATTAGGGGGATTCCCAAGTACTTGGTTGGGAGGGATTTCTGTTCAAATCCCAAGATGTTGGCTAAATTCCTTTGGATAGAAGGGTTGGTATTAAATAAGAAGATCATAGATTTGGACTGGTTTATCTATGCCATCGAGGCTTCCCCAAACTCATCTAAGATTTGTTTGTAGGCTTTCACTTCCTTGACTGTAGGCATGCCATGAAGTAAGGTATCATCCACGAATTGTTGATGTGTAGAAGTTGGGAAATTCTCGTAGGTTTTGATACCTTTTATTTCCCCTGTTGTGGTTGCACTTTTTATGCTTCGACTGAGTTCTTCCATCATTAAGATGAAGAGGAAGGGGGACAACAGGTCTCCCAGTCTAATGCCTCTCGTGGGCCAGTAAGGTTTGGCAGGGGCTCCATTTACTAGTACCGAGCAGATCGTTGTGGATACTAGGTTGACTATCCATCTGATGCAGTGTTGGGTGACGTCGAAGGCTTCCAGGGTCCTGACCATATAGTGCCAGCTGATTTTGTCATAGACTTTTGCTAGGTCTAGTTGTATTATCATTCCCCCTCTTTTTTGAAGCTTGGGGGGGTGGATAAGTTCATGAGCATGGATAATATTGTCCATTATTTTCCTACCTTCCACGAAACTTGCCTGCTCTTGTGAAAATAGTGTGGGTAAAAGTGGTTTCAATCTGTTTTCTATGACCTTGGAAATTATCTTATACACCACATTGCACAGCGCTATAGGTCTGTAACGATCGGGGGTTTTGGCTTCATTTTATTTGGGGATGAGTGTAATCATTGTAGCATTTAGTGCTTTCAAAATGGAGACTGGCCTTCTAGAGTCTTCAACTACCCTATAAACGTCATGTTTGACAACTTCCCAGTAGGCTTTGAAGAACTCCACTGTGAAACCATATGGGCCAGGGGATTTTCCATTAGGCATTTCCTAGAGTGCTTGATCTATTTCCTCCTCCACAATGGGCTTGTTCAGGTTGTTTTTTTGTTCGTCTGTTACCAGGCACGAGATATGTTGGATTACCTTTTGTATGGCTTTCGTTCTATCTTGGTTGGGTTCCTGGGATATCCCTTGGAAGCGGTTTACCAAAGTTGTTTCTATGTACTTATGGGACTCTCTTTCTATGCCATCTTGGTCCCTAATCTTCAAGATTTTGTTGTGGGATCTTCTTGCCATGGTTGTTCTATGAAAAAACTTGGTGTTCCTTTCTCCTTCCTTTATCCATATGATCTGGGACTTTTGTTGCCAGAGAGTTTCTTCTTGATGGCACCGTTCATCCCATTCCTGGGTCATCTGGATCTCCTCCTTTTTCCTCTCTTCATTGTATCCCTCCGAAATGCAGGTTTCCTGGAGCTTTTTCATTTTTTCTTCAATGTTGTTCTTCTCTTGGTTTATATTCCCAAAAGTGTCCTTGTTCCACTCCTTGAGCCTATATTTGATATGTTTTAGTTTTTGGTAGAGTTTAAACATCCTTGTCCCTTTCTCTAGTTGCTCCTCATGCCACCACTGTTTGATTCTTTCCATGAAAGTCGGGTGTTCCATCCAAAATTTCTCAAATCTGAAAGGTTTTTCTTTGGTGTGGTATGGAAGCCTACTTCCAGTTACACTAGCCAGTGATCAGATCCCCCCCATGGAAGGATGTTTCATTCTAAGGTTAGCCCATGCATAATGATTAACTCTGACACTAGGATTCTGTCAAGTCTTGTTGCTACCCAATGCTAGCTCATTTGCTTGTTCTTCCAGGTGAACTGGCCATTATTGGTTTTCATATCTACCATCTCCATTGTATCTATGAATTTTGAGAACTCCTCTGCATCGCTATCCAATCTTCATGTACCTCGTTTTTTCTCCACAAGTGACGTGATGATGTTGAAATCCCCGAATAAGATCCAATGGAGGTTGTTGGCTCGGTTTTTAAGATCTTCTAGGTCTCTTAGCACTCCTCTCCTCTCCTCTGACACCTGGTGATCTGAAAACAGATCCAGAGGCCTGATAGGGCTTAAAAATGCTCAAAAATGAAAGTGCTCGGAATCAGACGAAACCTGTGCCATTGCGTCCGTCTCGTCGTCCTGAATCCGGTGGTATAATTTTTATCGCAAACGGAGTCCGTATGAGGAAGATATCGCCTTCTGTCCGAAAAGCCAAACAGACAAATTTTGGGAGCTGACTGTACCTGTCCGTACAGTCCGTACAGACACGTGTCAGACCGTACAACTGACGTGGCACGTCCGTACAGTGACACGTGGCAGGCCGTACAGATGACATGGACCAACCGGGACGCGACACGTGGCAGGTCGTACAGGACACGTGACGGCTTCCGTACAGAACACATGGCGTCACCAGGACGCGACACGTGTCATGCTGATTTGGCGTTTTGGTCGTACGATCGGCCAATTACGAGGTGACACGTGTCACCACTCACAGGGTGACACGTGGCACGCTGACGTCAGCATGCTGACGTGGAAAATGACGTGGCAGCAGGGCAGAGCGACAGCTGGCGGTACGGCAGGCGACGTGGCGGCACACGTGGGCCAATCAGGGGCCGACACGTGGCACATTCTAATTGGTAAAAAAAAGGTGCCACGTGGCCCACTCTGGGGCAGCCAC
>ML788919.1:0-57606 GCA_009831015.1 Picea engelmannii | reverse complement strand
ACTGTTTTCAGATCTGCATATGTGTATTTGACTGATATATATATCCTCTTCTTTCCTCCTTCTTTCGTTTATTTCTCAAATGGTTAAAATACTCATGCAAGTTAAAACTCAACCATAATCATAAAAGATCCTGCCCCGGATCACCTGGGGTCCATACACATTCGTGCATAAAATCACCTCCGTGTTCCCAATGATTTGCATGCGGACCATAAGGGTATTCCTTGTCACTTTGACTGCTATTAGGCTTAGTACTTGTGGGTTCCACAGGGTGAGGATGCCTCCTGCCATTTGGTGGTCGCCAATAGCCACCATCTTTTACTTGCACCATTGTTGTTGATTGATTGTTTCCATTTTGTCTGTATTACACTTGGTCTCTTGAATAAATTAGAGATCTGGTTGTTCATGTTTTAGTCTACTTCTAAGGATTCATTGCTTTCTTGGGCTGTTTAGGCCTCTTATATTCCAAGTTATAACCTTCATTTAAACTTGCGGGGGGGAGTTGGGGAAGATTTTTTTTATCTTACCCAAGTTTATCAGTAGCGCTCCAAGCTCTTGCGGGGCTACACTATTGGATTTCCTTCCTTTTTTCCTCTGCGTTTGCTTGGGTGAGAGTTGTGGTTGTACCTCGTTGGCTTTGACACCTAGGTTCCCAAACTCCCCGTGTGTATGCTTTAGGCCTCTATCTTTGGCTTCCTCCCTTATGAGGAACAAGCACTAGATGCGGTCAAGTTGCTCTATTGATACATTGTCCACTCCCTGTCTTTTCCATTGCTCCAATATGTTTGTGAGATCTATCCCTTCCCTTTCCACTAGGTCTCTGAGTTTTGGGTCCTCTGTGCCTACTTAGCTTGGTGTCATTTATGCCTCTCCTTCTGCATCTTGCATGGGGGTGTTGTTGTCTCTAATTTCTCTCTCCATAAGAGTTATGCAGCTTCCTTGTTCCTTCTGATTATTTGGCTGGTCGGTGGACTCGTTTGGTGTTTGTTCTCTGACTTCCTGAACTTATGTCGTATCCTTCTTGGCTTCTACCCCTTGATTGGTTTTATCCCTTCCTTCTAGGGTAATCTAGGCCTCTGGGTTATTTCCTGCTTGGGCTTTGCTCTGATTTTTGTTGGCTTTGCTTATGGGGTTTGGTTTAACAAACCCATCCTCATCCCGTTGTGGTTTGGGGTTTTCCATTTCCTATTTTTTGTTAAGTGGGAATTCCCTTATCAAGTGACCATGTTCATGGAACCTTCTACATTGGAAGGGGATCTATTCATAATCTATGTTTTGGATCCATTCCTCATCCCTGAATTTGAGTCTTATGGCTTCTAGGAGTGCTCCCGACACATCCATCTTTATACGTATTCTTGCGTAAGATGTGTATCTCCCCTTCAGGGTGGATTCTGCAGTATTTATGTATTTCCCCAGTTTATTCCCTATTGCTTCAAATGTAGAGGATAACCAGTAGTCTAAGGGTAGGGAGTAGAGTCTCAGCCAGACGGGTACCTTTTTGAAGGTCTCTTTTTCTAGGGAGAAATTCTCCTTCCATGGATGCATGTATAGTCCTATTGATGCATGGAAGTATGGCCCTCCTTCAAATACACTCTCTCTGTCCTCCAGGTTTATGAAGACTGTTGTGAAGAAACCTTTCAAGCCCATATGGAGCTCCACTTCCCCATTTGGATTCCAGTGATATTTTATCCACGTGCGCAGCACTCTCTCGGTGGGCCACAAGCACATAAATTTGCAAATTAGTGCATGGGCCTTCATCTGATCCCTGTAGAGTTGCGTCTACGGATCCTCTAGTATTACCTTTGGTATCAGTGTTGATTTGGGTTTGCACAGGTTGTGCCCTTCTGCCTAGTTGGTCTTTGTTGTGTCTTGCATCGTGTTCTGGTTTTCTCTGGCTTCCTCTTCCATGCATTCACTTTTCCCCTTGTTCCTTTCCTGACCTATTCCAGGGTCAGATCCCGAGGTGTCTGTCATTGGTGCCTTGAAAAATATACCCCTTGGCCCTTTCCCTCTTTCTACCACTACCTGTTTGTATGAGGGGGTACCCTTACCCTCCCCTATGGTGCTCATGTTGCCCTCTTCTATGGTCGCGACTGTCAGAAACCCTAGCTTGTGGTTGCTCCGAGAAGTTCATAGCTCCAAGTTGCAAACAATGTAATTAAATGCGATTAAATGTAATTAAATGAAACTAAATTTTGAAAGGTTGGAAGAGCCGATTTGATGCCTTTGTACAGGCAGTAGATGAAGTTGTCTTTATTAGGCTTGAGCTAGACAGATCTCGAGCATCGCCTCAAATCTGAGAAAGTAAATGTTCACTCAATGTAATATGCCTCAGTAGATAGGCATTGTAAATGGTGATTAGAAACCACTAATGTAGCTTGGAGGGAAATCTCGTCGAGCCCCTCATGTATAAATCTTTGTATCATATGCCCAGTAGAGTTTGTTGAAGGTTGGGAGAAAAAACCATTTTTAATCCAAGGAGAGAGATGAGACTCAATTGCAGTCCGAGTTCATACATTGTAATTAGCATTCTGATATTAATACAAAAGAACAAATTTCTCTGTTTATCAATTCTTGTGGGGTGAATGTTTGTATTTGACGAATGTTATATGTGTGTGGTTATGAATTTATGCCTCATTTGATTCAGCCTCTTTTTGGGCCAAATAGTTGTGTGTATTTGGGCCATACCGCTGATAAAAGAGGGAAGATCTATTGTAAGAAATTTATGTGTAATTTTGTTGCTATAATTTTCCTTTGAAGCCCATAATAGAAGCCCTCCTTTGCTGTTTTTTCCCACACTGGGGTTCCAGGGTACTTCTGGTGTCTTTGTGTTATTTATGTGCCTGTTCATTGTATGTTTCCGCTGCAAATTTCTTTTCTATATATCAGTTATAGGTTTATGCATAAATTCATATTTATATCAACATAGATTATTTATGGTTTAATTAATTTATTGGAAGCAATTTCAGTGATTGAGATATAGGTTTAAATTTCAACATGATATCAGAGCTCAACCTCTAAATACAGGACAACCAAGTGACTTGTTGTGCATACCAACAAGGATAAATTAGCAAGTGGATAGAAGACCAGAAGTATGTGGGAAAAATAGGAAAACAGACATATATGGCCAGTGCAATCTTGAGGGTTGAGGACATCATGGATCAAGCCTCAAATTTCTATCCTTGGAGTGAGAGAATTAGCTTGGTGCTAGAGGAGAATGGGTGTTGGAACTTACAGAAGGCAAAGTAGCAGCGCCAGTTGATCTAGTATAGCGAGTTTCCCATGCTAAGAATGATGTCAAGGCCAGAAGTATTCTTTTGGATGGTGTCAAGGACCACATCATTCCACATTTGTCTGGCAAGAAGACAACAAGGGAAATGTGGGAAGCCCTGGTAAAGCTATACTAGTCTGACAACCAGAGTAGAAAGATGTTACTCAGAGAGAAGCTAAGAAGCACGAAGATGATCAAAGGAGAGTAAGTATGATATAGTTGGATATTGGTGGCCACCCACCTTTTCCAACTGGCTCAAAATAATTTTCTAGCAATTTTGGTAATTTACTATTTTTAGCAGTTTTTAACCTCCGGGGCCATTTTGAGGCCATAAACAATGTTTTTGGGAAAACAGGGAGAAATATGAAATTTTATTCAATATTTCCTCCAAAATGAATCTCCTCAGCCATATATTTCCAACGGGATATCATGTGCCTAAAACGAAGATCGTATGCAAAAGTTACGACCCCGGGAAGTTGATGTACTAACTTACTCAAACGGGGCCCACATGAATTTTGGCACTTCATCTCCTAGGGTTAGATTTTTGGATGTCTGGGGTTTTTGGAATTCTTGTTTATTGTAAAAATGTCTTCAGAGCCTCATTGTGATTATCTTCTTGTGAATGCGAGTAGCCGTCACATCTCTTCTTAGAGATAAGCTGCCACCATTCTAGCGAGTCTTTCACTTTGTATTTTTACAGTCTCTGTACATTTATTTCATTAATAGAAATTGTGTATTACTGTATCTCTAGTTTATGGTTTCATCTATGATACAATTTTGTTATATTATTGGATATCCGCGATATCTCTGTTCATTTATTTATTATATCTCCCTCTCATTTTCTATCGAAAATAATCTAGATCAATGATATCAGAGCAGGCTACTCTTAATTGGTTTTTTTTTTCAGTGCATGTCCCTGAAGAGGTCCGAGTATAGAAATTTGGGTCTCGAGCTTGTTTCTTTTGAATACCATTGCTCTCGCATGCCCAAGAGACCATCCATGGCCGAAAAAAGGAAAAAAGATGGAGCAAATGATCCTATAAATTTGTTGCTTGATCAAGCTCTCACGCGACAGAGGGACGAAATGATGGAGAATTTTTCCCACATCCTTTAATGCATGTCAATAGTAACAGGGACATCTTCATCAAACAACCACTTTTGAAGCACCTCTCCTTTCAAGGTACAGGTTAATTTTGATATTCCCGTATTTGAAGGTCAGATAGATGCGGATGCCCTAGACAAATGGTTAAATCTGTTAGAAGGTTATTTTTCTGTTCGTAATTTTTCTGACAAAGAAAGGATCACCTTCGCACTCCTTAAAGCTCTCCCCCATGTCAAACATTGGTGGGAAAATTACTAGGAGAAACGTTCCACAGAGAATTTTGGAATATATGGGGCCAAGCTCACTTGGGATTTTTTGTGGATGTGGTAAAGGAACAGTATTACCGTGTTGGTAACTATGAGGACTAGTACATGAGATGGACCACACTGCGGCAAGAAAGGGGCCAAGCAGTTTTGGAGTTCACCAATACCTTACATACCTTGCACACCAAGATGGGTATCAAAGACTCTGAACAACACTTGGTTCTAAAATACCGTGGGGCTCTACACAGATACATCCAAACTGAAATGGATTTTCTGGATATCTCATCACTCGGTGTTGTTTATCGATATGTTGTTAAAACCGAGCAGAAATTTAAGCACCGGAACAAATGGGAGTTCGGGTCTGAAAATCTGCAAAAACCAAAGTATGACAAAGACGACCCTAACAAGAAGTCTCCTGAAAACCATTCCAAGCCATAGGAAAATAAGGGTCACGGGAAGACAAAGAAGGACACCGGAAAATGGTGGGATTTCCACAAAATCCTCTGGCACAATAACGATGAATATCGTTCAAAACAATCATTGGTGTTCGATATCAAAGACAAGGAGTTGAACTATGATTCTGAAAATACTGGTAAATGACAGATCATTGACGCATACCCCACTACTATTGTCGCAACCACAATAATTCAACTAGAAGAACCAACAGATTTTGAATAGGGGGTGTGCCTTTTTCATTCACAGATGTGGGTGAAGAGGACCCCACTGCATTTTATTGTTGATAGTAGAAGCCAGAAGAACCTCATCTTAGCAGAGGTCTTCAAATAGTTGGGATTGTCGACAACACCACACCTGTAGCCATACAACATCGGGTGGCTTCACCAAGGATGAGATATTCATGTCAACCAGCAGTGTTGATTGTCATACGGCATCCAGCCCTTCAAGGATGAGGTATTATGTGATGTTTCCCCACTGGATGTCTGTGATGTTCTCTTGTACTAGCCATATATGTGGAGACGCCATGTTGTTTATGAGTCTTGACCCCACAATGTCATTGTTTCTCTAGGGGGTCATCTCTAAAAAATACCAGAGGTAGTTCCGACTATTGTTCCACCTAAACAGTGTCGCAAGGTAGTATCTTATACTGCAAAATTCAGCTTCTTCACAATTTGAACAGAAGGACACTACAACCACTATAGCCTCACCCCAAGCACCTTCTATTCAACAGAAGCAGGTCGACAAGGTTGAAGCAAAGCGCAAATATTCCTTCTGCACATCATCCTCTTGTGTAGCTTGACTTGTTGAACATCATCAACCTCAATGGGTCCGTGACAAACTTCCACAAACTAAGAAACACGACGTCTCAAGCAAGGCAGGCAGCTCACCAAGATTCATATTCGAAAAACATTTTTTTCTCTCCCCCGGGCACTCAACGCAATGGAGACCATTGCCTCCTGAGGAGGGACAATTGATCCAGGTGGATATCGGTGGCCACCCACCTTTTCCAATTGGCTCAAAACAATTTTCTGACAATTTTGGTAATTTACTATTTTTAGCAGTTTTTAACTTCCGAGACCATTTTGAGGCCCTAAATGACGTTTTTGGAAAAATGGGGAGAAATATAGAAGTTCCATCCATATTTCCTCCAAAATGATTCTCCTCGACGATCTGTTTCCAACGGGCTATCATGCGCCTAAAACAGAGATCGTATGCAAAAGTTACGACCCCGGGAAGTTGATGTACTAACTTACCCAAACGGGACCCACATGACTTTTGGCGCTTCATCTTCTAGGGTTAGGTTTTTGGATGTCTAGGGTTTTTAACATTCCTGTTTATTGTAAAAATTCCTTCAGAGCCTCATTGTAATCATCTTCTTGTGAATGCGAGTAGCCGTCACATCTCTTCTGAGAGATAAGTTGTCACCATTCTAGCGAGTCTTTCACTCTATATTTTCACAGACTCTGTACATTTATTTCATTAATATAAATCGTGTATTATTGTATCTCTAATACATTTATGTTATATTATTGGATATCCGCGATATTTCTGTGCATTTCTTTATTATATCTTCACTCTCATTTTGTGCCGAAAATAATCCGGATCAGTGGTATCAAAGCAGGTTGCTCTTGATCATTTTTTTCAGTGCATATCCCCGACAAGGTCCAAGTATAGCAAGTTGGGTCTCGATCTTGTCCCTCTTGAATACCATCGCTCTCACATGCCCAAAAAACCCTCCATGGTGGAAGAAAAGAAAAATGACGGAGCAGACGATCCTATAAATTTGTTGCTTGAGCAAGCTCTCACGCGACAGAGGGACGAAATGATGGAGAATTTTTCCCACATCCTTCAAAGCTTGCCAATAGCAACAAGCGCATCTTCATCAAACAACCACTTTGGAAGCACCTCTCCTTTCAAGGTACAAGTTAATTTTGATATTCCCGTATTTGAAGGTTAGATAGACGTGGATGCTCTAAACAAATGGTTAAATATGTTAGAAGGTTATTTCTTTGTTCATAATTTTTCTGACAGGGAAAGGATCACCTTCACACTCCTTAAAGCTCTCCCCCATGTCAAACATTGGTGGGAAACTTACTGGGAGAAAATTTCCACAGAGGAGTCTGGAATATATGGGGTCGATCCCATTTGGGATTTTTTTGTGGATGCGGTAAAAGAACAGTATTACCCTGTTGGCAACTATGAGGACCAGTGCATGAGATGGAACACACTGCGGCAAGAGACGGGCCAAGAAGTTTCGGAGTTCACCAATAACTTCCATACCTTGTGCACCAAGCTGGGTATCAAAGACTCCAAACGACACTTGGTTTTGAAATACCATGGGGATCTACACAGATACATCCAAACTGAAATGGATTTTCTGGATATCTCATCACTCAGTGTTGTTTATCGATATCTTGTTAAAATCGAGCAAAAATTTAAGCACCAGAACAAATGGAAGTTTGAGTCTAAAAATCCACAACAACCAAAGTATGACAAAGACAACCTCAACAAACAGTCTCCTGAAAACCAGTCCAAGCCATAGGAAAGAAGAGTCACGAGAAGACAAAGAAGGACACCAGAAAATGGTATGATTTCCACAAAATCCCCTAGCACAACGCTAATGAATGTCACTCAAAACAATCATTGGTGGCTGAGATCAAAGACAAGGAGTCAAACCCCACTGCTATTGTCAAGACCGCGACAATTCAACTAGAAGAACCAACATATCCTAAAGAGGGGGAGCACATTTTTCATTCACATATGTGGGTGAAGGGGACCTCGCTACATTTTATTGTTGATAGCGGAACCCAGAAGAACCTCATCTCAGCAGAGGTCATCAAACAGTTTGGATTGTCGACAACACAACACACGCATCCATACAACATCGGGTGGCTTCGCCAAGGATGAGATCTCTGTGTCATCCAGCAATGTCCATTGTCATACGGCATCCATCCCTTCAAGGATGATGTATTATGTGGTGTTTCCCCACTGGATGTCTGTGATATTCTCTCGGGCCAGCCATATATGTGGAGATGCCATGTTGTTTATGAGTCTCGACCCCACAGTGTCATTGTTTCTCTAGGGGGTCATATCTACAGAATACCTGAGGTAGTTCCAACTATTGTTCCACCTAAACAGTGTCGCAAGGTAGTATCTCATACTACAAAATTTAGCTTCTTTATAATCTATTCAAAAGGGGAACACAAGGACACTGCAACCACTACAGCCTCGCCCCAAGCACCTTCTATCCAACAGAAGCAGGTCGACAAGGTTGCAGCAATGCGTAAAGATTCCTTATGCACATCTTCCTCTCATGTAGTTTGAATTGTTGAACAACCTCAGCCTCAACAGATTCGTGACAGACTTCCACAAACTAAGCACTGCGGCGTCTCCAGCAAGGCAAGCAGCTCACCAAGATTCAGATTCAGCAAACATTTTTTTCTCTCCCCCGGGCACTCAACGCAATGGAGACCATTGATTCCTAAGGAGGGAGGATTGATCCAGGTGGATATCGATGGCCACCCACCTTTTCCAATTGGCTCAAAATAATTTTCTGACAATTTTGGTAATTTATTATTTTTAGCAGTTTTTAACTTCTGGGGCCATTTTGAGGCCCTAAACGACGTTTTTGGGAAAACAAAGAGAAATATGGAAGTTCCTTCGATATTTCCTCCAAAATGAATCTCCTCAATGATACATTACAAAGGGATATCATGCGCCTAAAACGGAGATCATATGCAAAAGTTACGACCCCGGTAAGTTGATGTATTAACTTACCCAAACAGGGCCCACCTTTTGGTGCTTCATCTCCTAGGGTTAGTTTTTTGGATGTATATGGTTTTTGGCATTCTCATTTAGTGTAAAAATGCCTTTAGAGCCTCATTGCAATCATCTTCTTGTGAATGTGAGTAGTCATCACATCTTTTCCCAGAGATAAGATGCCACCATTCTAGCTAGTCTTTCACTCTATTTTTACAGTTTCTGTACATTTATTTCATTAATAGAAATCATGTATCACTATATCTTTGTGTTTATGGTTGCATCTCTGATACATTTCTATTATATTATTGGATATCCGCGATATCTCTGTGCATTTCTTTATTATATCTCTGCTCTCATTTCGTGCCGAAAATAATCTAATTCATTGGTATTAGAGCAGGTTGCTCTTGATCATTTCTTTTTTCAGTGCATGTCCCCAACGAGGTCCTGGTATAGCAAGTTGGGTCTCACATTTGTCTTTCTTGAATACCATCGCTCTTGCACGCCCAAGAAACCCTCCATGGTGGGAGAAAATAAAAATGATGGAGCAAACAATCCTATAAATTTGTTTCTTGAGCAAGCTCTCACGCAACAAAGAGACGAAATGATGGAGAATTTTTTCCACATCCTTCAACGTCTATCGATAGCAACAGACGCATCTTCATCAAACAAAAACTTTGGAAGCACCTCTCCTTTCAATGTACAGGTTAATTTTGATATTCTCGTATTTGAAGGTCAGATAGATGCGGATGCCCTAGACAAATGGTTAAATTTGTTAGAAGGTTATTTCTTTGTTCATAATTTTTCTGACAGGGAAATGATCACCTTCGCACTCCTTAAATCTCTCCTCAATGTCAAACATTGG
This sequence comes from Picea engelmannii, assembly GCA_009831015.1. NCBI lineage: Eukaryota > Viridiplantae > Streptophyta > Pinopsida > Pinales > Pinaceae > Picea > Picea engelmannii. The sequence continues at coordinate 47,893 of ML788919.1, read as the reverse complement.
TGGGAAAATTACTGGGAGCAAAGTTCCACAGAGGAGTCTGGAATATATGGGGTCGATCCCACTTGGTATTTTTTTGTGGATGCGGTAAATGAATAATATTAACCTGTTGGCAACTATGAGGACCAGTACATGAGATGGACCACACTGCGGCAAGAGAGAGGCCAATCAGTTATGGAGTTCACCAATACCTTCCATACCTTGCACACTAAGCTGGGTATCAAAGACTCTGAACGAGACTTGGTTCTGAAATACCGTGGGGCTCTACACAGATACATCCAAACTGAAATGGATTTTCTGGATATCTCATCACTCGGTGTTGCTTATCGATATGTTGTTAAAATAGTGAAGAAATTTAAGCACCAGAATAAACAAGAGTTCAGGTCTGAAAATCCGCAACAACCAAAGTATGATTAAGACGACCCTAACAAATAGTCTCCCAAAAACCAGTCCAAGCCATAGGAAAATAAGGGCCACGGGAAGACAAAGAATGACACTAGAAAATGGTGTGATTTCCACAAAATCCCCTGGCACAACACCGATGAATGTCACTCAAAACAGTCATTGGTGGATGAGATCAAAGATAAGAAGTCGAACCCTGATTCAGAATCTGATTCTGAAAATACTGGTAAATGACAGATCATTGACGCAGATCCCACTGCTATTGTCGCGACTGCAACAATTCAACTAGAAGAACCAACAGCTCTTAAAGAGGGGGAGCACCATTTTCATTAATAGATATGGATGAATGGGACCCACTACATTTTATTGTTGATAGCAGAAGACAAAAGAACCTCATCTTAGTAGAGGTCGCCAAACAGTTGGGATTGTCGACAACACCACACCCGCAGCCATACAACATCTTCATGTCAGCCAAGGTCGAGATCTTCATGTCAGCCAGCAGTGTCAATTTTCATACGGCATCCATCCCTTCAAGGATGAGACATTATTTGATGTTACCCCACTGGATGTCTGTGATGCTCTCTTAGGCCAGTCATATATGTGGAGACGCCATGTTGTTTATGAGTCTCGACTCTGCAGTGTCATTGTTTCTCTAGGGGGTCATCTCTACAGAATACCAGAGGTAGTTCCGAATATTTTTCCACCTAAACAGTGCCGCAAGGTAGTATCTCATACTGCAAAATTCATCTTCTTCACAATTTGTTCAAAAGGATAACAGAAGGACACTACAACCACTACAGCCTCGCCCCAAGCACCTTATATTGAATAGAAGCAGGTCGACAAGGTTGCAACAAAGTGCAAAGATTCCTTATGCACAACATCCTCTCATGTAGCTCGACTTGTTGAACAACCTCATCCTCAATAGGTTCATGACAAACTTCCACAAACTGAGCAACGCGGCGTCTACAGCAAGGCAAGCAACTCACCAAGATTCAGATTCGGTAAACATTTTTTTCTCTCCCCCGGGGCACTCAATGGAATGGATACCATTGATTCCTAAGGAGGGAGGATTGATCCAGGTGGATATTGGTGGTCATCCACCTTTTCCAACTGGCTCAAAACAGTTTTCTGACAATTTTGGTAATTTACTATTTTTAGCAATTTTTAACTACCAGGGCCATTTTGAGGCCCTAAACAACGTTTTTGAAAAAATTGAGAGAAATGTGTTGGATTCTTTCATATTTCCTCCAAAATGAATCTCCTTGATGATACCTTTCCAACGGGCTATCATGCGCCTAAAACGGAGATCGTATGCAAAAGTTACGACACCGGGAAGTTGATGTACTAACTTACCCAAACAGGGCCCACATGACTTTTGGCGCTTCATCTCGTAGGGTTAGGTTTTTGGATGTCTAGGGTTTTTGGCATTCATTTTTATTGTATAAAAGCCTTTAGATTCTCATTGTAATCATATTCTTGCGAATTTGAATAGTTGTCACATCTCTTCTCAGAGATAAGCTGCCACCATTCTAGCGAGTCTTTCACTTTGTATTTTTACAGTCTTTGTACATTTATTTCATTAATAGAAATCATGTGTTACTGTATCTTTGTGTTTATGGTTGCATCTCTGATACATTTTTGTTATATTATTGGATATCTGGAATATCTTTATACATTTTTTTATTATATCTCCGCTCTCATTTTGTGTCGAAAATAATCTGGATCAGTGGTATCAGAGCAGGCTACTCTTGATCGTTTTTTTTTTAGTGCATGTCCCCGGCGATATTCGAGTATAGAAAGTTGGGTCTCAATCTTGTCTCTCTTGAATACCATCGCTCTTTCACGCCCAAGAAACCCTCCATGGTAGAAGAAAAGAAAAACAACGGATCAGACGATCCTATAAATTTGTTGATTGAGCAAGCTCTCATGCAACAGAGGGACGAAATGATGGAGAATTTTTCCCACATCCTTCAACGCCTACCGATAGCAACAGACACATATTCATCAAACAGTCACTTTGGAAGCACCTCTCCTTTCAAGGTACAAGTTAATTTTGATATTCTTGTATTTGAAGGTCAGATAGATGTGGATGCCCTAGACAAATGGTTAACTTTGTTAGAAGGTTATTTCTTTGTTCATAATTTTTCTGACAGAGAAATGATCAACTTCGCACTCCTTAAATCTCTCCCCCATGTCAAACATTGGTGGGAAAATTACTAGGAGGAAAGTTCCACAGAGGATTCTAGAATATATGGGGTCAAGCCCACTTGAGATTTTTTTGTGGATGTGGTAAAGGAATAGTATTACCCTGTTTGCAACTATGAGGACCAGTACATGAGATGGACCACACTGCGGCAAGAGAGGGGCCAGGCAGTTCTGGATTTCACCAATACCTTCCATACCTTACGCACTAAATTGGGTATCAAAGACTTCGAACGACACTTGGTTCTAAAATACCGTGGGGCTTTACACAGATACATCCAAACTGAAATGGATTTTCTGGATATCTCATCACTCGGTGTTGCTTATCGATATGCTATTAAAATCAAGAAGAAATTTAAGCACCAGAAAAAACGGGAGTTCGGGTCTGAAAATCCGCAACAACCAAAGTATGACAAAGATGGCCCTAAAAAACAGACTCCTGAAAACCAGTCCAATCCATAGGAAAAGAAGGGTCACGTGAAGACAAAGAAGGACACCAAAAAATGGTACGATTTCCACAAAAATCCCTGGCACAACACCGATGAATGTCGCTCAAAATAGTCATTGGTGGCCGAGATCAAAGACAATGAGTCGAACTCTGATTCAGAATCTGATTCTAAAAATACTAGTAAAAGACAGATCGTTGTCGCAGACCCCACTTATATTTTCGCAATCACAGTTATTCAACCAGAAGAACCAACAGATCCTGAAGAGGGGGAACACATTTTTCATTCACAGATGTGGGTGAAGGGGACCCCGCTGCATTTTATTGTTGATAGTGGAAGCCAGAAGAACCTCATCTCAGCAAAGGTCGTCAAACAGTTGGGATTGTCAACAACACCACACCCGCAACCATACAACATCAGTTGGCTTCGCCAAGGATGAGATCTTCATGTCAGCCAACAGTGTCAATTGTCATACGACATCCAACCCTTCAAGGATGAGGTATTATATGATGTTTCCCCACTGGATGTCTGTGATGTTCCCTTGGGCCATCCATACATGTGGAGATGTCATTTTTATGAGTCTCGACCCTGAAATGTCATTGTTTATCTAGGGGGTCATATCTACATAATACCAGAGGTAGTTCCGACTATTTTTCCACCTAAACAGTGTTGTAAGGTAGTATCTCATACTACAAAATTCAGCTTCTTCACAATCTATTCAAAAGGGGAACATAAGGACATTGCAACCACTACAGCCTCGCCCCAAGCACCTTCTATCCAATAGAAGCAGATCGACAAGGTTGCAGCAAAGCTCAAAGATTTATTCTGCACACCATCTTCTCATGTAGCTCGACTTGTTGAACAACCTCAACCTCAATAGGTTCATGAAAAACTTCTACAAACTGAGAAACGTGACGTCTCCAGCAAGGAAATCAGCTCACCAAGATTTAGATTCAGCAAACGTTTTTTTCTCTCCCCCGGGAACTCATTGCAATGGAGACCATTACTTCTTAAGAAGGGAGGATTGATCCAAGTAGATATCAGTGGCCACCCACCTTTTCCAACTGCCTCAAAACAATTTTCTGGCAATTTTGGTAATTTACTATTTTTAGTAGTTTTTAACTTCTAGGGCCATTTTGAGACCCTAAACGAAGTTTTTGGGAAAACGGGGAGCAATATGAAAAATTCTACCATATTTCCTCCAAGATGAATCTCCTCGATGATACATTTCCAATGGGCTATCATGCACCTAAAACGGAGATCGTATGCAAAAGTTACGACCTCGGGAAGTTGATGTACTAACTTACCCAAACAGAACTCACATGAATTTTGGCATTCATCTCCTAGGGTTAGGTTTTTGGATGTCTAGGGTTTTTGGCATTATTTTTTATTATAAAAAGACTTTCAAAGCCTCATTGTAATCATCTTCTTTCGAATGCGAGTATTCTTCACATCTTTTCTCGGCGATAAGCTGTCACCATTCTAGCGAGTCGTTCACTCTATATTTTTACAGTCTCTGTACATTTATTTCATTAATAGAAATCGTGTATTACTGTATCTCTGTGTTTATGGTTGCATCTTTGATACATTTATGTTATATTATTGGATCTTCGCAATATCTCTGTGCATTTCTTTATTATATTTTCGCTCTCATTTCGTGGTGAAAATAATCCGGATCAAGGTAGTCACTTATCTCACAAAGTTCACTCAGATTCGAGATGAACTTGCAACAGTGGGAGAGACCGTGGGTAAGACTGGGCTAGTGAGGACAACGTTTAATGCTTCACCAAGTAGTGTGATGCGTTTGTCCGAGGGGTGGTTTCATGGGAGAAACTCTCTCACTGGGAGAGGTTGTGGGATGACTTCACCCAGGAGGCGATGCAAGTGGATGCATCTAAGGCTAGTCTGTTGAATAGCGAGGAAGAGGAGAATGTGACTCTTCATGCAAAAAGGAGCAGTAGAGCGGGAGGCTCCATGGACATGGGAAAAGTGATATGTTTTGCATGTCACAAAACTAACCACTATGTCAGCAAGTGTCCTAACAACAAGAAGAAGAGGGAGTCGAAGGTGTCCTAACTAACCACTATGTGTTTGTCATTGTAGATTGGCTGAGTTTGAGGACAGCGGGACATGGTTCGTAGGAAGTGGGTCATCTCTCCATATGACAGGAATGAGGTCATTGTTCCTTAGTGTTTCAGAGACGGGACCAGACTTCCATGTGAAGAATGGGACGTGCACCAGACATGCAGTAAAAGAGATTAGATGCATCAAATTATAGCTAGAGTCAGGAGTGTCTCTAGAGGTGGATAAGGTGATGCATGTGTCAGAGTTGAAGGTTAACTTGCTCTCTATATCAACTCTGGAGGATATGGGGTATGATGTGATTTTCACCAATGGACATGTGCTCATACGTGCAGAGGGAGTGGCCTTGGATGCAACAGTGAGGCTTGCATCAGGAAATGTATGATGTACAGGATACTGGGACAACCTATAGATGGGTCCAGGGGGGTCATAGACCAGAGATCAATTTCAAAGAAATTCAGCTAGTATTACTTGACATTGATGGTTGAGTGGGACATCACATAAAATCAGAGTGCAACATAAGTAGCAGGTGGATCTTTGGGTTCATAGGGAGCAGCTACAGAAGCAACAACAGATTTGATTGGATCAGAGATTGATCCTGGTGGAGACACATCCCTCGTTAAGAGGGAGTGTTAGTTTTTAGCTCGGTTTGGTGTCTCAATTGTGCCTGCTATCATAGGCCTGTTGTGAGACACCTAAATTAACCCAATCAACATTTTTATCTCAGCCTTAGGTTTAGGCTTGCAGCGAATTCTCCTTGAATGGATTGTGGGGCCCAGAAAGAGAGGGTGCACCTCCTGAAGGTGGTTGAGTGGTTTGTGGGACCCGGACCAAGGAGGACGCACCTCTAAGTGGCTTCTAGTAGAGTGTGGGTCCCTAACCAAGGGGGGCGCACCTCCTAGTGGAGAGTGGGGTCCAGCAACTCCAACTCTCAGCCATTCAGGGAATTCCTTGGGACACTTGTCAAGGACGATGGGAAGTTGTTAGGGAGATAAAAGGAGATTGAGGGTGAGAGGAAAAAACACAATTCTCATTTGTGAGTGAGCAAGTGAGCTGAAGGAGGGCGCATACGGCTGAGGAAGAGGGAAACACGTTGGGTGATTTGAGCAGCCTGTGGAGAGTCATTTCAAGGCATTTCTAGGTAGCTTGCAAAGGCCGATTTTAGCAACCAAAGAGGCTACATCTGCTGGAGCACACTGGGCCACTACAGGCCATATTTTCCTGCAAACAAGAGGGTCAATTTGTGCATGTCGTACAATAGTCCATGGAGACCAAAATTCTCAAGTCATTCAGCAATAATAGAGGGTGATTTCTCGTTGGTCGTACGGCAAAGATTGTTGGGTAGTGCAACAACATTTGAGTCAGCCTCTTATTGGGCCGAACAACTGGGTATAGTTGGGTCATACAATGGATAAAAGAGGGCATATTTGTTGTAAGAAATTTATGTGTAATTTTGTTGTTGTAATTTTCCTCTGAAACCCATAATAGAAGCCCTCCTTTGTTGGTTTTTCCCCACATTGGGGTTCCAAGGTACTTCTGGTGTCTTTGTGTTATTTATGTGCTTGTTCACTGTATGTTTTCACTGCAAATTTATGTTCTATATATCAGCTTTAGGTTTTTGCATAAATTCAGATTTATATCAACATAGATTATTTCTAGTTTAATTAATCTATTCGCAGCAATCTTAGTGACTGCGATATAGGTTTAAATTTCAACAAGAGCTACATATTTAAACTATTTCTCCCACAATTATGTAAACTGTTTGTACTAATTACAAAACTGTTGAAACCTATTTTTGCTAAATAGTTTCAACAACATTTTGATGAAGAACCACAATGAACCAACTAGACTAAACTTAGAGGAATTAGTTTTCACATGTTCGACAACACAAGTATTCCAACAGAGGACGAACACCTTCTGTAACCACTCACATAATCAGATCAAAGATCAACACACCGATGTTTTCACATGGTAAAACCTCTACGGAAAAACATCCATGTCCCCAGCCAATGCAGCCACTTGGAACAGTTTATTAATGCAAAGAAAATATTACAGAGATATTTTACAAGAGAGTTTCTCACAATCAATCATCAACAAATGACCCTCCATTCTCTTTAAATAGAGATAATGGACCAATCAGGTGTTAAGACACATATCAATGGTCGTTAAGATCGAGAAGAATATGAACCGTCAGATCACTCTATGTTGGGAACATATCGTGACCGTTGGATTTCCTAACTACAAATGCATACTAATGCATACTAAAGAAGCACACGAAGAAACACACTTTTACCTAATAACACATACTAAAGAAGCACACTAAGAAACACACTTTTACCTAATAACACATTAGACCAAGTAGATCTTATCTAACTCCTCGATGTCTAAATATCCTAACATCCCCCCTTAAGAACAACTTGGGATAGGATTGAAGGATTTACAATAGTGACACAATAGGAGAAGGAAGGAGGCATCAGAGCCTATTCCCCCTTAATGACAACTTCATAAAATCCTAACACAGATCGAAGTTTGGAAAACTTCGTTTCTGTAAGAGACTTTGTGAAAATGTTTGCAACTTGATCTTCTACAGGGAAAAAGAGCACTTCAATAACTTGATCATGAATGAGTTTTTTGATGAAGTGCATGTGTAGCTAAATGTGCTTGTTGTGTTGATGTTGAACTGGGTCTTTGGCGAGCTTGATGGAACTTTGATTGTCGCACAAAGGATGGTTAGATGTTGTTGCTCGAATCCAAACTCTAAAAGGATTTGTTGAAACCACAAGGCTTCCTGACTTGCATTTACCGTTGCTTGGTACTATGTTTTTGTTGAAGAAAGTGCAATAGCCTGTTGTTTCTTACAAGCCCAAGGGACAGGTCCTGAACCAAGGCTGAAAACATAACCTTTAGTAGATTTCTGATCACCAGGGTCCTCAGCCCAATCTGAATCAGTGAAACCAACCAATAAAGGAGTCCCCCCTGAACTGTAATGTATCCCGAATTGAATTGTACCATGGACATAGCGAAGTATCCTTTTAGTTGTTTTCCAATGGCTTTCATGGGGTGTTTGCATATACTGGGCAACAAGACCAACAACAAAGGAAAGATCAGGACGAGTATGAGTCAAATATAAGAGGCTACCAACTCACTGACGGTATAGGGTGGCATCAACTTCAGGAGAAGTACATGTGGCAGTAAGCTTGACTCCAGACTGGAAGGGAGAAGGGGTTGGTTTACAATCATCCATGTGAAAGCGATGAAGAAATTCACAAGCATACTTAGACTAGGAAAGAAAAATTCCTTCATTGGTTTGTGAAACTTGGAGGCCAAGGAAATAGTGCAAAAAGTCTAAGTCTGTCATTTCAAATTTCTTCTTAAGGATGGTTTTCACATGGTTTAAAAGTTTTGAGTCACTATCAGTAAGGATAAGGTCATCAACATAAAGGACAAGGATTATGTGATGGCTTCCTACTTTCTTGGTATAGACATTAGGATCAGAATGGCATATAGAGAACCCAATGTCAACAAAAAAGTTGTCTATTTTGGCATACCAAGCTCGAGGATCTTGCTTAAGACCATAAAGAGATTTCTTAAGACGACAAACAAGGCTAGAGTCATTTTGGACATAGCCAAGAGGTTGTTCCATGTAGATTTCTTCTTGCAAATTTCTGTGCAAGAAGGTGGATTTAACATCCATCTAATGGACCTCCTATTTATGTGAGGCAACAAGGACAAGAACAAGGCGGATGGAATTCATTTTGGCTACAGAGGCAAATGTTTCATTATAGTCAATTCCTTCAACTTTGAAAAATCCTTTGGCAACTAACTGAGCTTTATGTCTTTCAACACTTCCATCTGATGCATACTTAGTTATGTAGACCCATTTACATCTGACAAATTTTCTTCCTTTTGGAAGAGGAACGAGATCTCAAGTATCGTTTGTCATTAAAGAATGATACTCTTCATTCATTGTTGTATCCCAATCTGGATTACCTGAAGCTTCTGCAAATGTCTATGGATCATGATTCTCTGAAACTTGAGCCAAAAGAGAAGAGGCTCGCTGGAACTGCGAATGTGCTCGATGTTGATCTGAAGGATTGCCAACAAGACCACCAACTACTTCTCGTGTTGAATGAGCTCATCTAGGAAGCAATAGAACTGGTGCTAATTCAGGTTCAAAGGACTCATCTGGAGGAAGGTGAGCAGGCGAAAGTGGATGTTCATCCTCACTATCATCATTGAAGAAGAAACCAGAATAGGAACAAAAGAAGGCACAAACGTCGAAGATGGCTCGTAGGCCGAAGAAGGCACAATCATCGAATCATGCTCACAGGCCAAGAGATTTTCATCAAATTTAACATATTTTCTAATAATAATTTCATTACAATGTGGTTGAAGAAGTCTATAACCTTTGACATTTTTAAAATAACCAACAAATATACACTTCTGACTTTTAGGTTGCAATGTTTTTATTTTCTCACCAGGAATGTGAGCCCATGATTTACTGTCAAATACATGGAAGTGACTTACATCTAGTTTAATTTTAGTCTAAGCTTCTTCCGGTGTTATATTTTTAAGAGTCTTTGTGGGAGTGCAATTTATTATGTAATTTGCACAGTTGATTTCTTTCGCCCAATACTTTAGACTTGATCTCTTAGATTGGATCATACAATTAGTTATTTCTTTTAATGTGCGGTTCTTTCTCTTAGCAACACCATTTTGTTGTGGTGTATATGGAACAATGTATTGCATTTGGATGCCATGTGTAGTGCAGTAACTTGTAAAATTATTGTTCAGATATTCGTCTCCATTATTTGTTCTTAACTTTTGAATTTGATATCCAGATTGCTTTTCTACAAGGGCCTTGTAGGCCAAAAAGTTGTCAAAAAATTTGCTCTTAAGTTTTAAGAAGTAAACAAGTACGTCTGGAAAAATCATCAATGAAATTTAAGAAATAATTGCACCTAGAAAAAGAAGGAGAAGAAAGTGGACCACACAAATCACTGTGAACAAGCTGCAAAGAGCCCGAGGCATGCCAACGTTTGTCAAAATTGTCCCGATAATGTTTGTCGAGAACACAACCGAGGCAAACACCATATCTGCATGAAACAGGAGGAAGGTCGATCACCATCTGTTGATTACGTAGTTGTTGCAATGAGTGATAGTTTAGATGACCAAACCGTTCATGCCAAAGTTTGTTCAAGTCATCGCTATGAGCAACAAAAACTGATGAAAAAGATGATGACCCAAAGTTGTCAAACTTGTACAACCTGATAATATTATCAGCAATTCCAGTTGCAAAAACATGCTTAGGATCTTTTAGATCCTTGATTACAACTTGGTGAGATGAAAACTCTACGGTTTTACCTTCACCTGAATGAGTGATTTGATACACCGATAAAAGGTCACAAGAAAGACTTGGAACACATAATGCATCATTGAAATGACCGTTATCTACTTGAATTGTTCCAAATCCTACAACACTAAGAGATCTATCATCACCAACATATATTTTCTTGGTGTTACATTCAATTAGAGCATAGAATATCTCTTTATCCTTAGCCATATGATAAGATTCTCCATAATCAATAAGTCACTCATCAGGAGAAGAAATAGAAGCTGTATTGAAAGAGAAACCAGAAGTGGAAAGTGCATGTCCATGAGAAGAAGAAGAAGTAGAATCAATATTGATGTTGTGCTTCTTCATCGCTGCTTCTAAAGCTGCCATCTTCTTGAAACATTTGGACTCATCATGATCATCTTTATCACAAAAGTTGCAATATATGTCAGTCTTCTTATTTTTATATTTTGTTTATTTGTCACCATTAAGAGCTAAAGTTGTCTGAGCGGGTTTGGGACCCTTATGTTGTTTGTTGTTGTAGCAAGGATGTTGTTTCTTGGGATACTTGGGTTTATATTTGTGTTGGGCAACTAAGGCTTTGTTGGGGGTACCTGCAGTGTTGATCACTCCAAGTTGTACAAGTTTATCTTCCTCTCTAATCAAAGCAGCACAAAAGGACTCAAAAGTGGGTTTTTGATAAGCTTTGCCTAGAGCCTCTCTCATGGCATAAAAGGTAGATACAAACACAGAATATGCACTACCTAGCTTAGAAAGAATAAGATAGATGCAACGCTCTTCTTCCATTTTTATCTCACATTATTCACATAAAATTATGAGTGTTTTAAACTTAGATAGATAGTCTCCAAGGGAAGAAAAAACACTTGGGACTTAAGGTCAGTACTTGATTTTCTAATTGTTGTGCTCAAACAATATTGAGTTTACCAAACACAGATTCAATTTTTTTCAAGCTTCTTCGGGGTCATCAATTTCTTTAAGGTGGAACCTTAAATAAAAGAGATGAACATTTTGATTAGTCCACGTGCTTCATCACACCTATTAGCCCATTTGACTTTCTTATCATCATCATTGGGTGTTTTTTCCTTTCCCAAGGTAATTCGATACAAGTCTTTACTTCTTAATAAATCTTTCATATGAAATTTTCATTGCAATTAGTTGGTGCTGATAATCAAGAGATTATTTGTAGAAACCATATTAAATATGCAGATAATATAGATTTAAAAACTGAAACTGATGATCTGAATGAAAAGTTCTCGAAAAATTATGCGGTTTAAAAAAAAATGGCACTGAAAACAGACTTTGGATGTGAGGGTTATGTCATTTTTAAAAAATGCATAAACAGTGACCAAAAGACCGCGCGATAGTGTAAGTGGTTTTATGAAGTCATCCACTTTTATAAAGAGAAGTGGGGATCACTTTTACAATGAAGTTATTTTATAAAAGAAAATTTGCATGCAAAATAAATAAATCTCAAATAAAATATTAAAGCTACTTATAGTGACTCACTTTTATGCTTGAAGTGAAATACATTTTACAATTTTAGCATGAACTTTTTAAAAAAAAGTAACAAAATAGACTTGAACTCAAGACCTCTTACTTAATAAGACAATTTTTAACCAAATGGTCTAAAAAAACATATTGTATTTTTTAGGAAGAGGATTGGGGGTGTTGTTGTTGTTGTTGTTGAAGACTGCCTTAAGAGCGTGCTAAAAAAAAAAAATCACACAAGAAAAAATTTCATTTCTAGATGACAAGTGTTAGATCTCGGTTAGCTTACCCAGAAGATGCACATTTTCCTATATGTTTATGATTTGTCGAGATCGCACAGGGCGTGGGGCAAAGAGCATACACAGATATAAAAGAGTAGCAACTCGGAAATAAATAATACAAAATCGAAATAAAACCAAATTATACTCTGCAAAAATTTAAAAAATGCGTATTCAGGGTTTATACCTCTGGATCTGACTAAAATGGTTGTATCTTGGACAAACGGAAACCTTTTCGAGTGAAACGAAAAACATTTCTGACTTAAACAAGCGCTCCAGACGCAAGGGAACAGTCCTCTCCGCCCATAAATGTACGAAAATGACAGAAAATAGAGATGAGACAATCAACTTCACGATTTCGATCTACAACAGGAGCGAGTTTTCAAACAAGCCTTAATACCATGTTCGACAACACATGTATTCCAACAGAGGACGAACACCTTCAGTAACCACTCACATAACCAGATCAAAGATCAACACACCGATGTTTTCACGTGGTAAAACCCCTACGAAGAAACATCCACGGCCCCAGCGAATGCGACCACTTTGAGTAGTTTATTAAAGCAAAGAAAAATATCATAGAGAGATTTTACAAGAAAATTTCTCACAATCTATCAACAAATGACCCTCCATTCTCTTTAAATAGAGATCATGGACCAATCGGGTGTTAACCCGCGAATCAATAGCCGTTAAAATTAGGAGAATATGAACCTTCGGATTTCCTAACTACAAATGCATACTAAAGAAACACACTAAGAAACACATTTTTACCTAACAACACATTAGACCAAATAGATCTTAACTAACTCCTAAGTGTCTAAATATCCTAACATCACATTCCAACAAATACATAGAACACACCTTATCCGTAATAGCAAACCAAAAACTACTCTACTTGAAATTATCAATTCAACAAACCAATATTGCAAATTTTACTGGAAATTCTTCCTCTATATTGCAAAAATGCTTTTTTTTTTTAAACTAAAAACACTAATTAATTTTAATATTGAAAAGAAAATATACATTAATAACCATTTTCCGGTCACTTGCCTTGCCAAACTTAGATTAAGATCGTATATTCAATATTTGATTCTGCATTTCCTTGTTTTAGTTGAGTTTATTAGATTTCATGTTAGATATTCTATATACTTAGATTTCATGTTGTTGTATGCTGCTGTGTTTTTACAGTACATTAGCCTATTATGGTCATTTGTGGAGTCTGGACATTAATAAAATCTCCATTCTTTTTTTTCAGAGTTGTTATTTAGGTTCTTGTACCAAGATTTTCTTAAAAAATTTATGTTATTTTGTATGGACAATGCTCTCAAAACTTGTTCTAGCTTAGTGTGTGCCTTGAGCAATCAATACTTTCATCAAGCAACATCATGGCAAAGGATCTTGAAGCAAACTGCAAGTGTGATGCTGGAGTGTTTCCCTCTGTCATTAACATTGGTAGCATCAACTCATCAAATGCCCATACACAGTAATTTCATTAAAATTTGAACTCTGAAGCTCTAGTTAGCTTTACATGCCTTCTGTAGAATTCACCTCGTCACAATTGGCATTGACCTGCCAATAGCCCACTGATCACATGAAAACCACTGATTTACTGTATATTGGGGTTTGAATGTCACTTGTGAAAAATCAAGAGACTTATTTTGAGGTATAAACATAATGAGATCTGCCTGATACATTTCATAGATGACAGTTCCAACATAAAGGATAATCTGATAAAATGAAATACTGAGCTTTTTACAACAAATTTGAAATATTCTGCCAATAACGTCATCCGTTAGCTGTTAAAAATTCAGTCTAAAACAGGAAGGCTCCTGTCTTTAAACCGTAGAAACGTAACGACAGCTGTGGTGCTCATGAAACTAGAAAGTGTTATTCCATCAGTCCTTCTGATATTGGGGGTCAATGTTAGTCTCCAAGGTACTAGTATTGGCTGACAGAGTTGCTTTGCCTTGGAAGGCTCTACTGACAAATGAAAATCTTAATTGAAGGTAAATGAATCCACTAGAATCTGCAAGTCATTGTGAAAGTTCTGTGGGATTCCTCTACAACTAAAATAATCGGGGATCTCTTTGTTCAAACAAACAATCACGGGGAGAAGTGCTGTCAGCTTAGATTGGCCACATTTCAGACAGCCAATACTGGCAGAAACAAAGCTGTTAGAGTAGATTGACCATATTCTTTTGGCCAATTAATTGTAGCATGAGAGCCAAGGAAATCCTATAATACAGAAATGGTTGGCAGAACTTCAAAAGCTGACTATCCAGGATAAAACCATAATCTCCAATGGGATTTCCCAAATGGACTAGGTTAAATCTTTCATTCCAGTATAACACCAGGGGCTGTCTGCATATAAAACAACACAGACATCCTAATTGACTGAACAGGGCATATTCGTAAGCAGCTTTCAATTTGTTGGTTCAGGTCTCCTCCTTGCCCTCAAATCCACTACCACCACTGTGACATTATCACGGCTATTGCGACGGAGAGCTAATCTAGAGAGATATTCAGCTGCTGCATGGACTGATGGATACTTCGTATCTTCTCTTATGTTAACAGATGAACTTGCATTGCTACCATGTCCACGAGCAAGGCGCCTTCGAACTGCCTCACAGACCTCCTCGTTTGTCAGCACATCCCACAGTCCATCACTTGCCAGTATCAAGAATTCATCATCTTCTGTTCGTTGGGTGAATGTGACTTCAGGGTCGGGAATGACATATGGCTTCAGATAATAGTCACCTGGATGAATTGAATCTAAACAGTAAGAGATGAAGAGATGGAATAGAAGCTATTCACAAGATTAACCTATAACCAAACATCGAATCAAATGCACATAGAAATAATAACATACTAATGAGAACAACAACAATGCTATACCAAGGGCCCTTGACATGGCAAGCACTCCAAAAATACGATGGCCGTTCCAGTTTATAACCTTGCCTCCTGCGGCCTCAATCCTTGCCAGTTCATCCTCCCTATCAGGCTGCATCACGTTGTATTAGTCAGGTGTATAGGTTACAGAATCTCCTTTTATGCCTTCAATATACTTTTCATTTTTAAGTGATTCGATGCAACAAGAAGACCACCATAACAAATAAATAGTAAAACAGAGCATTACTTTGTGATCAACTGAAAGTGCAATAGCCCTGCCTCCACGAGATAAAACAGCTCTTGAATCTCCGCAGTTGGAAACAATAATCTGGCAGGCCCCCACAACTGCAACTACGGCTGTAGATCCAACAGTTTCGGGAGCTATTCGGTCTGCACTGTCTTCTTCAACCACCACCTCTCCCTTACCATCTCTTCTGAAGATTCCCCCTCCAACCTCGACATCAACTTTGTGGAAACAGTCAGCAAAAGCCCTCTCCCACTTCATTTGCCAATTGTTTTCTCCATTGCCATTGGTGCTAAGGTTCTCAACATTCATTGCCACCTCAAACTCCTCAACAAGAGCATGATGAAGGCGATCTTTGCAGAAATTGGCAGCCTACAGGAACAGTAACTATTTCAACAAATTTCTAGTTCTAGCAAGACATACTTAAAAACAAGGGGGCTTGTTTCTTGCAAGCTTGTCTCAACAAATTTCTAGTTCTAGCAAGACATACTTAAAAACAAGGGAGCTTGCCTCTTGCGAGCTTGTCTGAAGCATCACAAACCACTATTTACAAATATATTCCAAAAAACAAAAATTTTGCATAAACCAACCTGAGAACCTCCATGTCCATCATAGACTCCAAAGAAATGAAGTGCAGAGTTCTCACTGGAATTTTGTGAGCTGCATGCAATACACCCACCCACAGTTCCACAGGGAACAGATAGAAATTCCGGCACGGCTGCCATGGCATCCTCCATCTCTGCCCTCCTACCACAAATGGAAGCATATCCCCAGGGAAGGATGCGGTTATCAGCGACACAGCTACTGTTCATTCCAGATCCATTTCCTCCACTTTCTCCTCCACTAGTGCCAGGCAGTGACACCACAGATGATAGATCTACAGATTCCCTAACGTCTAAGGCAACAATTTTAGTAACAGATTGCATAGATTGCAGATCCAAATTGTTCAAAAGCTCTTGTTCTGCAGTGCCATCAACAGAAGACTCCTCTTGGGGGGAGGCTAATGAATTGGTAATAGATTGGGGCTCGGGAGGAGATTCTGCTCCATTTATTTCAGAATCAGAACAACTGGACCTCAGGATACAGTTGTTATGTATAAGCATGCTACAAATCTCTCCAGAGCTCTCATCAGAACCAACCTGGGGGGCCTTGGTTATGATGCTTGTGTTGGAAAGTGTTGTTGATGATTCCTCCTCCTGCTCCTCCACCTCGCTGGTCGCCAAACCATTGTCTATCGTTGTTGAGGATGATAACATATCCTGCTGCAAAGAAGGACAAATTGGGAGTTCAAAAATATTATCGTTCTCAAATATAGGGATGCATTCTCCTTCTCCTTCGTCATCATCTACCAGAGCTTGGAAGGAGGAGGAGGAGGTTATGGTTAGGACATGAAAGGAAGAAGAGGAAGGCTTCACATCTTCAGAACAAGGGCGTGAACGCTTACTCACAGGCTCGGCATTCTGGCTCCCAGCGTTGGCAATAACTTTGAGGCGCATGAGTTCCATTCTGCGCCTCCTGGCTGCAGTAACTACCTGGTGCTCAGTATGGTGATTGATCTTCAAAGCTCCGTCACTGTTTGTTCGCTTCGTGGCTGCAGTCATATCATCCATAACCGTCCTCTTATTGATTGATTACCCGTCTGTATCCTACCACAGATCAGATGAAAATCGATCTCTTTCACGGAGATTGTAGCAACGAAATCAATCCAGTGATGATATCAAACCCCTTCAAGCATGTGGGCATTATGGCAAGAC
Organism: Picea engelmannii; assembly: GCA_009831015.1. Lineage (NCBI taxonomy): Eukaryota > Viridiplantae > Streptophyta > Pinopsida > Pinales > Pinaceae > Picea > Picea engelmannii. Next base: position 30,755 of record ML788919.1, on the reverse strand, counting down.
CGAATTTTCCGCCAATTTCTAATAAGCTGGTAATCGTATATTTCTCTGTTATATGCTTCCTCAGAGGCCTCTTCACAAAATCTACTGACCTGAAACAATATGATTTTCAAGCTCCTTGGGTTATTTTCTCGGCCGGGCACTCTCTGCTTCCTCAGAATCCCAATTAGAAACAAGATCTCTGCAACAAGACTCCCACCATGTGACGCCGGCTCTGACAGCCATAGTTTTTTCAGGCTGCAATACCCATCTTGGGCTTGTAAGGGAAGAGGACTGTTTTCTCAATTTATATTTTTAATCTCTCTGCTTCTCCGAAAGCCAAATTGAAAACGAGATCTCTGCAACAGGACAACCTGCAAGAATCATAGGCTGTGATGATTTTTCAAGCTGCAGTAATGATTTTGGTCTTGTGGGCACTCACAGATTTCTATCTACTGTGCTTCTTCAAAAAAACCAAAAAGAAACAACAGAAAACTCGGCTGGATCTGCATCCAAACAGCCTTTTGAAGCTGCGGCTATGGTCTTTGGCCTGCCTGGAGGTGGAGGTCGGTGCCTTGTCCACCAACGAAATATTGGTGTAGCATAAAGAAGGCCTGGACCCCAACCTACAGAGCTGTTTTGTCTTCTGACCCCTCGTTTTTCTTAATGATTTGATGTGAATTTGTGCCGTTTGGGGATTGGGTTTGGTTGGCAAGTGACGAGGACGAAAGCAGGCAAAGGGGAGGCAGGCAGGCATGCATATGGAAAGTTCACCTAAGCGAGGGGAAGGATAAGAGAAACGAAGGTCCATAAAAAGCACATGAGCGAGGACACGTGTGAAGCAGGGATTGTGGGGGAGCCCTGGGGAGGGGACTTGTCCACATTCATACAAAAATGCTGTACCTCGCTGCCCTCAATCAATCACGAGCATTCGATGAATCCCCTCTAATTGCTTCTCCTCTCTCCTTTTGGTGGCTTTCCCTAAACCACTGGCGCCAGGTGTCCCACCCACTCATCCAGGAATAAAAATGGTGGATTTGGATTGGGTGGCCACCAGCTGTTCTCACTCACCCATTTCACTTTTCTTGCACTTCTTCACTCCAGGGCGTTCGAATCTTTCCATTTTATTAAAATTTCGTAATTTAAGACATTCAAATTGTTAGTTTTCAATAATTTTTATTCAAATTTCTCAGAAAGGTGTGTAAATTACAAGTTTGACCATTCAAATTTTAATTTGAATAATCTAAATCCATTAAATTTGATTGAGATCATAAATTTAGCGGAGATTTTTTTTTCTTGTTATATTTTGTGATTACTTTATTTTTTTATTTTTTTTAAGTGTAAGATACTTGTTTCTTTGAAATTGACCAAGTTGTTCACATCAAAATAATATTATATTAATAATAATCTAATTTTATGGTCACGACTTAGTCAGCTACCATTAAAATATTATTATATTAATAATAATATGATTACGACTTAGCCATACACCAAATTATTATTAAACAAAAATTTTCTCAACAAACTTTTGCTAAATTTATTTTAACAAAAATAAATCAATTTTGATAAATTTTGATACGAATTAAGACAACAAAATATCTCATAATCTGATGCTATTAGCTATTTCTCAATAAACCACTTATCAATTTTCCATCTATCATATTCCATGGATTATTAGCTATGAAACCACTTATCAATTTTCCATCTATCATATTCCATGTGTATGGTTAATACCGTTAATCATAATCTATATCATTGCTATTTTATTGAAAATACTCCGTCTTATCACATTGGATACTGATTCTATCCACCGTTTCATACCTGTATCCATTCATGTGGTTGCATTTCTCTCCTCTTCATCAGCCTTATCTTTTTTTATTAAGCTTTTGACCATGTTCTTCCTTCCTTTCTATCCATGCTTATCTGTTTCTTGTTTTTGGCCGAGTCAGCAACCCTTCTGTTCGTGCCCTCGTTTTCATTTCTGTTGGCCTGGCTGGCATCTTGTCTCTCTCTCCTACGAGAATATCCCCTCGTGTCTCTTGAGTGGAACCTTTGGCCTTTGGGTTTCTCTCTCCTACGAGAATATCCCCTCGTGTCTCTTGAGTGGAACCTTTGGCCTTTGAGTGGAACCTTTGGCCTTTGGGTTAGTTGACTTAAACACTAATGACTTCAAGACAACGCTGAATTTTATATCATGGGCCCATTGAGCTTGGGATTCGAGAGAAATTCCATGCTTTAAGCACCTCTGACATGGCTCCATAGACTCAATGTTAAACACATTGCAATGGACCATGCACCCTATCCAGTGGTATAAGGCCTTTTTCTCTAACCTTTAGTCTCTTACATCACAATCCAAAAGTGGCATTCAATCCCTGTGTCTCATGGAGACATTTGGAATTATCTTTTCAAATAATATGAGCAATTGTTTAGAAGTATATCAATATAATGTATAATTTGAAATTAGTGTATTGTAAATTGTGTTTCATATGTATTGTATGAGTGTTTTTAAGAGTATTTGTTTCTTTTTTAAAGGTTATTGTCTCAAATATAAAGGAGTAGGGTGTGTACATGTTTATAAACTAAGTAGTGGAGTCGTTATTTAGAGGTGTTCCTTGTCCCATAAACAATGAGGTTGCATACATCAATTCGATGTTTCCTCTCTTTTATTGTCCCTTACATCACGCAAAATGCTTGCACTTCCATTACAATTGAGTCAACTCACCTAATATAAAAGCCAAAACATTCACAATTAGATTAACTCTTAAATTAATAAGTATCCCAACTTTTAGAAACTTCCTAGAATCCTCTCAATTAATGCATGCCACAGGTAGACATGTAATTGATGTTAGGTTGTCATCGTGTCGACTTGCCTATTGCGCCAAAATCAAGGAAAATTTTAAGGATGAAAAATTATCTTAACATGTAGAAACCTTGGCAAATCTTATTAGTCCTTAATATGCAATTGCAAAATGTTCGGTGATATTTTTGTAAAAATATTGAAATTTCTAAGAATTTTATATAGTTTCTATAAAATTTTGGTGATTTTTTAGGTTAAATAATTTTGTCCTATAGAGTTTGGGCAAATCATTTTTAGAAACAATGGAAATTGGTGAATCTTTTTTGGGAAAAAGCATGGAAAATTAGTCCATGGGCAAAATTTAGCCCCTAAAATTTTCCTTCGACAAAATTCACATGATTACTTATTTAGCTCCATTTCATTTTGGAATCGGAGCTCTTCATCTTACCTACAAGCAATCGTGAAAGGAGAAGGATGGCAAAGGAAGCCATGCATTGTGAAGTCAAGGCACAATGATGTCACTTAAAGTTTATAGTCGGATGAGGAATCAAGAGTGTCTATCATAGTGGAGGGTCGGTGCTTGTTTTATTGTGTCTTGCGACAGTGATTTACATATTAGGTTCATTGCAACAAAAGTGTTATATTTCAACATATGAACGCAAAATCAATGTAATATACTCCATTGTTGCAATTATGGGAGGTTAGATTGGGTTTCCTAAAATGACAACCCAGAGGAGAAGACCATTTCCCATCATAAGAATGTTGGCAAGGACAATGGATTCAATGGTCAACATGAGTGTGATTCACATCAATAGTAGCAACAACCTCGTGTGAGCATTTTTTTTCGTTATATTTCTCCTTTACTTTATTTTCCATAAGTTTAAAGTCTATGTTTTGGTTCTAGAGAATGATAGCCAACGTAAAGAAAAATGATATGGATTATGGTGATCCTACTTTTTCTAAACAACTAGACCTACACAAGAGTTGTAGCAAATGTTGATAGATGGATTTTAGATTGCACATCAAAAGAATCGTTATGTTTGTGGATGCAAAGGAAAAATAAATATATAGCATTTAAGATAGGAAGCTGGACTCTTTTTTCTTTTTACTTTTTCTTTTGTTTTCCATTGAAAACGAGGTTCCCCACACCATAAGGATGTCAGTCCTTTTCAACGCACCCAAGAGATATTGTGTGGCAAGCTCACACGGCATGGCTATGTTTAATCATGTGTTGCCAATGACCCACCATGCTCCATGATCCCAACAGTGCAACTTAGGTGAGGAAAGATCAAGGGCCCAATGTGAATAGACCTTATGACCTATTGAGGAAAAAAACCCACACAAGCCAACTAGGCTACCGTACCATGGGCGGGAAGTTGGACTTATAAGAAAGTAGTGAATTGATCTATCTTCACACTACAATTATAATTGTTGTGATCTTTGACAACCACAACAAATTAAAAAAAGAAAAAACTAAATTTGAAGTTCATTGATTGACCTCAAAATTTTTATGTTTCACACCCAACAACAAAGGACTTTACAACTTTACGGATGGACAATGAAAATTACATCGATCATCTGGATATCAATAATCAACACACACCTAACATCCAATACAAATTATATGCTTATTGTTGTTCCAATGACTTTGGATGCACCCATATCCACTCTTATTATTAGTCCCTGCCAAAGTAAGTGTTGAGTTTTGGTACTGATCGAGGTGGATATCTGGGTGGCCACCGATATCCACCTGGATTAGGTACCTTGGGAAGTGGTCCCCTAGTGTTATTGATGTGCCTAACACTAAAGGGAGAAAATTACCCCTCCCTCACTTTACTTTATGTTATAAAGTCAAAGTGAATTTATGAGCTCATTAATCATAAAGTGACTTAGGGAACTTAAGTAAAGGGGGAGATCTAATCTCCACCCTTGATCTTGGTTTTCTAAGATCTAATCCTAGCCATTGGTTCCTAGGTTAGCCTAAGGATGAGACTAAAGAGAAGAGAAGAGGAAAAGGGGGACGCATTGTCTCTTTGAGTGAATGAAGAGAAGGAGGAGAGGAGAAGAAGAATTTGGAGAAGGCAAGGAAGAAGGGCGCACTAGTCTTGGAAAGAGGGCGTAGTAGGAAGGCACACTTGCAGCCAAGGAGGGGTGCACTAGTATCCCAAGTAAGGGCACACTAGAAGCTATAGGAAGGGTGCACTTGCAACACAGAAAGGGCACAAATTCCAAGGCATTGCACAACAACATCTTCAGGAAATACAACGTTGAAGTCTGAGGCAAAGGGCGTTGTTTCCTAGGCTATCTATTGGCACAAATTCCAAGAAAGATTTGGAAGCTAACCAGAGATAAGTTGGTTGTAATCTTTGCTATAATATTTTTCCTTAAATCTCCTAATAAATTTCCTCTTCACTGGTTTTCCCTGTGGGGGTTTTTCTAGGGTCATGTTGACCAAAAATATCTAAGTATAAATATGTGGTATACTTGTGTTTATTATCAACATTTAGAGTGTTAAATATCAAAGGTGAATATTATGATTTATGATTGTTAAAAGCTAATTATGGACATCAAACATTTTCATATTTTAACCCTTATAACAACAACATAAATGAGCATGGTATCAATCTAAAAAGGAAGCAAGAAACAAGCATGTTAGTGACCTTTTTATCAGTCCTAAAAATAAGACATGTAGCAGCCTTAAAGAGCATCAAATTTCTTCATGGTATCAGAGCCTAAGAGCACAAGAGAGGGATGATAAATTACAGACAATGGACAGATTTTTATCTCACCTTGGAAGCTTCAAATTCACACCTGAGATTGGTGTGTGGGAAACAAACTTATTTGGTCATTTTGTTTATCAGTTAGTTTCCATGTCGGTTAGAGGGTTGAGGCTGGAGGACAGGCTAGCTAGGGCTAGAAATTGGTCTCCATGGAAGGCTAGGATAGTCTTGATATTGGACGAGGGTGAGCTATGGGACATTGTGGAGAGTCATGTGGTCCCTCCTACAGATGTAGTTCTCTTGGCAGAGTTCAGGAAGAGGAACATCAAGGCCAAGAGGACTATTCTAGATGCAATGAAAGACCATATTATTCCTCATGTTTCTGATAAGGACTTCGCATTTCAAAAGTTGTAGTCCTTGTGTAGCCTTTACCATATCCCTAACCAAAACCGAAAGATGGCGCTTCAGGAGAAATTGAGGGGCACTAAGATGTCAAAGATTGATTTAGTTGCCTCATTCCTCACGAGGTTTTCACAGATTCGTGATGAGTTGGAAGTTGTGGGGGAGATAGCGGATCCATCAGAGTTGGTGAGGACAACCTTAAATGGATTCTCCAAACCTTGGGAGAGATTTGTACGAGGCATTGTATCCAGATAACATATGCGTAGTTGGGAGAGGCTATGGGATGACTTTGTATAGGAGGAGCTAATGATTAGCTCAGGATCTACTAGTCATCAACGTGGTGGGGATGATGATGAAGATCTTGCTCTTTCCACAAAGGGAAAGAAAAAGACCAAGAAGGGTCCCAAGGGTGGGGCCAAGCAACAACAGAAGGGAGGTGAGAAATAGAGGGATATGAGCAAAGTTAAATGCTTTGCTTGTAAAAATATGGGGCACTATGTTGGACAGTGTCCAAATAGGAAGAAGAAGAAGAATGGTGGTACAACAACATCAGCTGAGGAGGATGAGTTCGCCTCTCAGTTTGAGAGGGAGATGTCCTTGCTTGTCAGTCTTTCTATAGTCGAGACACCATCCAGTGTATGGTACATAGATAATGGAGCATCAAGTCATATGTTTGGTGTTAGAGAGCACTTTATTGATCTTAAAGAGACTAGGATCAAGTTGGAGATAGTGCTTGGGAATAACACCATAGTCAGGGCAACTGGGCGTGGCACAATTTCCTTTCAAAGGGAGTTGAGGCCACCCATGGTGTTCGAGGATGTATCGTATGTCCCTGGGATGAAGAAGAACCAGATATCAATTTCCACCATTCAGGATAGGGGATTTGAGGTGTCTTTCCTAGGTGAGGAGGTCCTTATTCACCTTAAGGGGACCAATATCACATCAACCAAAGTGATTGGGACTCGTGATGGGAAATTGTACAGACTCAGTTTTCATCCATTACATGCTTTGGCTAGTAGCAACAACAACAGTTAGTTGTGTGAGTTGTGGCATAGAAGGATTTATCACTTGTGTAATAAACCTCAATTTCGTCAATTTTTTATTATTATTATTTTCTATGAGAGAATTACGCTCTAAGGATATATGATAGATTTAAAACCTTAACATTTAAAACCGTGATACCCTGTGCATTCAATTTCTCTTTCCACAGTCTAGTGTTACTCTTCCATACTCATTTAAATTACACTCGTTCTAGTAAATGGTTACAAGTTAATACTTTGTGGACATGGGTCTAATACTTAGGTTTCCAACCCATTGATTAACATCCACATTCATAATGTGTACAAGCCTAAACTTCATAACCCCGAAAACTATAGAGACACAAGGAAGGGGTCGAAATAATTATTTAAGTCTTAAATCTGTTGGTTTTACTATTGATAAAAGTGCCCCAAATTGGAGGGTTACTTGTAATTCAAACTGTTGACTAAAAACTCAAACCCAATAACTAATAGATGGAAGCGAACTTTGAAGTGGTAGTTCATCGAATCCTTTCCCGACTTAACTAACTCCAACCACCGGTGTTAACTGAACTAGTCGAAAGGGTTTGTGAGCTTGTCCTCTGAAAAATATTAAATGTGGCTTAGATGTAATGACAACTGAATTTAAATCTCTGTTCAGCCATTAATGGTAGTGGAGGTAGCGGGAGTCATCCTATACCCTCACCCAACCTGGACACTCCACCTCACTGTTGTCACATGGTCCATCTCCTTGACGTTCCCATCACATTCAATAGGCTCAGGGTTTGTGTATTAGGTTAACTGCCATGACTCATTTTTCTCTTGGTGCAAAGTCTGCTCTTAGTTTATACTACTGCATCTTACTTCTAACTCTCGACTTCACTGTACGTGGGCATGGTAGCTTGGAGCGTCTCTCATATTTCCCGTCCGGTAAGGGTTTGTCCTAACGAAATAATTACTTTTGTTTACTGTAGGTTTTCTACGTCTTTGTCAGCTTCTATTCCGATATTATCCTATTTCATGCCCATCAGTCCTTCTTTCTCCCTTCCTACATTCATCGTTCCTTCGTTACCAGTCCAGGATTATATTTCGTCAGAAGGAAAACATATATTTGATGGTGTTAGGGTCTTACATTCGTCTGTGTGTCAAACCAATTATTTCAATAAAAACTGGAACCTCTCTGGTAGTTATTTTTGTCCGGAATGTGAAAAGATAAAGAGGGTTCACCGATCCCTGTTTCCCCAATACTCTTTGACAACTCATAATAATGTTTTTAAATATGTTCAGGTTAGGTTTTGTGTGGCCCCTTGCTCCTTCCGAGCGTCTTAAAAGGCATGTGCATTTGGGGTTTCAACATCGTATTGACTCTGTGTTTCTTTTAATTTATTTGCAGAGTGTTAGAAAGAACATTGGTCCTATTATGTTGTTTCTTTAAATTACTGTAATACGGTTCTGGTATTTTAACTTTATTATGCACACTGTTCAGTTTTCAGTACTCGTATAATGGCTCTTTTATTCCAATGATGTTTCAGTCATTCGTTGATTCTTACACTAATGATGGGCCCCTTTTGGTTTTGTGAGGGGTACTCATCAGGGAGACTAGGGCTCCTCTCCTCTTCCAGGTCTGGAGAACTTCGCGGCTCCTGGCGATGGCGAAGGGTGTCATCTCCCTCCACTTAAGTTAAGTATCACTTTGGCATACTCCCTTTTCCAAGGTTACTTGTTTTCTTTCGTTTATTTTATTTGTTTTTCCTGTTATTCAAATCTAAGGGGTATTCTTTGCAATTCTTGTGCAGGGTTTCGACTATGCGAGGATACGTGTACAAGGATCCCACCCCTTCAATAGTTACTCGGGTTCCATTTTATTCCTGTCGGATAGGCTTAGACAGTTGAAGACGAAAGAATTTAGTTATGGAACCATTTTTGTAAATGGATTCGTTGTGTGTTAGTTTTCAACTACGTTACCCCTTCTCACAGTCGAATTCAGAGGATCAGTTTTAAATTTTGTATGATTACTCAAGATCAAATCTATTTCTTACTACAGTTTATAATAAGAATTATTTGAAGGAAGACTATGTTAGATTTATTTCTTGTAATGGATTGTTTTCTCGACATTTATGAAATGAAAAGAATTTAAGTATGGTATTTTATTTCCATCTCTTGTAGCCTGATTTCAATTCGTTTGGCAATCGTAGATCTTTGGCATAACTATACGAGTGTTGATAATAAAACTCTTATGTTTTCTCTTGTGATATTTCATTCCGGATCTATAGTAGTTCAAACTGATCTTTATTCTGTGTTATAATCCGAGTGTACTCCAATTTTCTGTAACTAAAATCCCTATTTATGAATGAGAGAAAGTATGAATTAATCGTTTTCTTCGTTTTCTTGTCAAATTGGCGTAGCTGGAATCTATGCCTTGTGTGTTAAGAAAGAACTGAATTTTATCATTGTAATGCGGTTATGGTGTTGTGTTTTGATTCTGGCATATTCATTGCATAAATATATGCTACTAATTCTACGCCATTCATTATAATATTTATTGAATGGACACTTGCATATGTATCCCTCGCTGTAGTCGTAAGGGTATTTGGTACTACGTAAACCGTATATAGTTGTCTGTATTTAAATCTGTACAGTTAACATAAAGCCTCTGATATTTGTCTAGTTTTACTATAAATGTTTGCATAGGTTTGAAAGTTCGTTACAAGGGTAAACCTTTTTTTTTTTTTTTTTTAAATTCATACGAATCACGATGATCTCATAACCAATAGAGGGATATTACTAGAACTTAAAGTTTTTCGGAAGTTGCGAGATGAATTTGATTGTTTCGACAGAAAAAATTAGATCTATCCTAGGCTCGACTAAGACACAGTAATTTCTAAATTTGTTCATTGCCAGAGTTAATTCTATTTCTATTACAGACAATAGGTGTTGTTTATAAGTCTGTACATTCATACATGGGACCTGTAATGGCAATGGTTCACCCTTATAGTAGTAATATAAGTGTATCTCTTTAATAGAATAGATGACTATCCCATACATACATACAGAACCCATATTAATACAATCGTACCTATAGCATATAATGAACTGTAATCACATATACATATATATACGAGATATTATGTAACATATATACATACTGTTCAATTCCTAGGTATTCATCTATTCTTTCAAGTTCAGATGTACGTAAGCAGTTCTACCAAGAATACTTTTAACTTTTGACTGCAACTTTAGACAGACGAACATATATCATCCATGGAAATTATTCAATTTAACACCAACAAATGCATAATATCAGATATATAAAATTATTCAAAAACAAAGGAGGAGGAATTTAACATATCTAAACCAAAACCATGGGAAGACAAAGGGAACAACCACATTCCTCCCAACCGTAGAATAGGGCAGCCAAAACTACTTGCCCAATTCACCCCCTAGCCTGACCATGAACCCATGAGGGCGAACTTGGAAACTCCTTTTCAACAATGTCCTTCAATTCTGGTAGATCCTTCTTGCATCACACTCATTCAGTGTTCATAACAACAATGAAAACAAATCAGTCTCTTTTCTCAGCATACTTGGCAGCGTCCTGCCTCCTCACATATGCTTATTTATCAATTTGCCTAGGTCCTTTTTCCCTCCCTTGGGAATTTTCGCAGCTTTCTAAATCCCTGATTTCCAGGGGCTGCCAATGGCCAAATCACTGATTTTCCACTTGTAAAAATCCTCCTAGGGGTAGTTCCAACATGTTCCCCACTCATGGAGTCATGGTCAGCTAAATTTAACATGGTTGTTCCATTTGTCCTCATGCAATCAATATAAAATATTTTGTTTTAATACAAGTGTCATAGTCAAATAGTTAGTTGAGTCAACACAGGTCTCTGCCCAACAGTCATAATAATTAATTACAATTATTAAATTCGAAATTCGGAATTGCCATAAATGGAAAAAATTTTCCAAATTCAAATTTACTAAAAACAGAATAAATTTTCCAGCAAATTTTAAATTTCAAATATTTTAATTTTTGGGGATGTCACATCCTTTCCCCCTTCAGTAAAACATTGTCCTCGCTATTCGTTCCTTTTCTGGAATAGGATTGGATGAGATTTCCACAAATCTCCCTCCAACTCCCAAGTGGCCTCTTCAGGGATAAAGTGTTTCCATTGCACCTTTACCTGAGCGACGACTCTGTTCCGAAGTGCTATTTCTCTCCGGTCCAAAATGCGCAGGGGTTCGACCTGGAACTCGCCTTCGGGTTCCACCTGCACCAAGTTCCAATCAATCATATGAGTAGGGTCATGAATATACTTTTTCAACAAAGAAACATGAAATACATTGTGAATTCTTAGATTAGCTGGAAGTGCAAGTTGGTATGCTACGGGTCCCATTCGAGCTAGTATCTCGAAGGGCCCACAAAACTTGGGTTCCAGCTTGGCACAATTCCCTAACTTCAACGAGCTTTTTCGGGATTTGACTTTCAAATAAACATGGTCTCCCACTTGAAATTCCAAGTGCCTTCTTTTCTGATCTGCATAACTCTTCTGTCTGTCATGTGCTTCTTTCAAGTTCTATTGTACCTTTCTTACCATGTTCTCCATTTCTTGGAGCATTTCAGGTCCGACCATGAGTCTGTTAACCGAGTTATCCCAACTAATTGGAGTCATACACTTCCTGTCGTACAATACTTCGAAAGGGCTCAACTTTGCTGAATTTTGGTACCCATTGTTATATGCAAATTCTACCAAGTGTAGATAGTCTTCCCACTTGTTCGGTTTTGTTCTTACGTACATGTAGAGCATATCCTCCACGATTTGGTTTTTCCTTTCGGTCTGTCCATCCGTTTGTGGATGATAACTCGTACTGAAATTCAAGTTAGTATTTAGCCCTGCAAACAATTCCTTTCAAAAGGCGGATGTGAATTTTGTGTCTCTATCTAAAATCACCATTTTAGGAATACCATGCAGTCTAAAAATTTCTTTCATGAATATTTCAGCAATGTTTATAGCTTTAAAAGTAGACTTTATAGGAATAAAGTGTGCAAACTTACTAAGTTTATCGATTACAACCATAATAGAATCATTATGTTTCTGAGTTTTAGGCAAACCTGTTATAAAGTCTAGCGATATGGTCTCCCATTTCCATTCTGGTACTTGTAATGGTTGTAATAGGCCAACTGGATGCTGGTGGTCGGCCTTAACCTGCCGACAATCTTGGCATCTAACCAAATATTCTACTGTTTCGCCCTTCATATTAGGCCAATAAAATAGTTTCCTAAGTGCTGTTATCGTTTTTTGGTAACCTGGGTGGCCAGAATATGGTTTCTTATGCACTTCATCCAAGATTGTTAATTTTAACTCTGTTGAATCTGGTATGTAAAGTTTGTTTTTAAATCGTAATAGTCCTTTCTTGTCGATACTTAGATTTGATTTATCTGAGTTTGCGGTACTGTCTTGTAATTCTGCCATCATTTTAGTGTAATTTCTGTCGTTAATACATGTCGTTCTTATCCTTTGTTCCAGGTCACTTTCTGCCCTGCTGATATTTATTTCAAATAACCCATGGACTCTTCTGCTTAACGCGTATGCTACTTTATTTTCCTTACCCTTGATATGTTTGACCTCAAAGTCGAATTCGCTCAAGAAGGCTAACCAACTTGCTTGTCTTGCATTAAGATCTGGTTGGTTAAACAGATATTTCATCCCGCTATTGTCCGTTAATAATAAGAACTTCCTGCCCATTATGTAGTGTCACCACATATTTAAGGCATGTATTACTGTTGCCAATTCTAAGTCATGAGTGACATAATTTCGCTCGTGTTCTTTTAATTTCTGGGACTCATAACAAATAACGTGTCCTTCCTGAGTTAGGACACCACCTAGCCCTTCTTTACTTGCATCAACACATATGGTGAAGTCTTTATCGGGGTTTTCTACATTCAATATGGGTGCAGTCGTCAATAATCCCTTCAGTTTGTTAAAACTATCTTGGCACTTCTCTGACCAGTTAAACTTGGTTCCTTTCTTTTGTAATGATGTGATAGGGTAGGCTATCTTGGAAAACCCTTCTATAAACCTGCGGTAATATCCAGTGATTCCCATGAACGACCGTATGTCTGCTACATCCTTAGGCACCGACCATTCCATAATGGCCTTTGTCTTTTCCAAGTCCATGAAAATGCCTTCTGTTAAAATTACATGTCCTAGATATTGTATTTATTTTTGATAGAAGTCACACTTGTCAAATTTGGCATACAATTTGTGGTTCCTCAACGTTTGCAGAACTATTCTTAAGTGTTCATCATGTTCCTCTTCCATTTTTTAATAGACCAGAATATCGTCGATGAATACTACCATGAACTTGTCTAAGTACTGACTAAAAATATTGTTCATCAGACACATAAACGTGGCTGGTGCGTTAGTGAGTCCGAAAGGTATGACTACAAATTCGTAGTGTCCATATCTTGTCCAAAAAGTTGTTTTGCTTATGTCTTCGTCTTTTATCCTAACTTGATGATAACCGGATCGTAAATCCAACTTTGAAAAGATCTTGGCCCCACCTACTTGATCGAACAAATCATTTATTCTTGGTAAGGGGTATTTGTTCTTAATAGTCATTTTGTTCAGTTGTCTATAATCAATACATAGTCTTAGAGTACCATCTTTCTTTTTCACAAAGAGGATTGGTGTTGTTATAACCCTAAATTGCACCACACATGCTTACCTGGCATAAGGCCATCTCATATCCTTTCTTTGCCAAAGCACTGCTGAACAACTCTTTAAAAAACCTCTTTTATAAAGGCCCACACACCCTACTCCATTACTGAATGCGTGTACACGCTGGCTGACCTAAGACGGCCCGCGTGGACCAACAAAAGCACGAAAAAAGGAAATTTGTCGATGGAACACAAAATATATGGGTGAGTTAACTGAAACTCCCGACCATGCATGGCTGAGGGTTCATCCAAATACCTAGCTCCTTCTAGCCTATAAAAGAAGGGGTAGGGGTCCCATTTGGAGGAGGAAAAATATAACAAAGAAACTCTGCCCATTTGCGTATTCCCATTGTCCCAACCCTTTAGCCTTTCCTTGTGCCAAAGGAGATACAAAGCAAAGCAGTTGGAGGATAGTTGAAGAGGAGCCCAGAATCAGGTTCACGGAGCGGTGCTCGGTCTCAACTTTTGTAAGTTGACTCATTCAAAGTAATAAAGAAAGTGCTTTTCTCGTCCCAATTCATGAGTTATTCATAGTTTTCTAAGTACATGTTTGAATTTCTAACCCATTAGTCTATAGGTAGTATGCATGTGTAGTTGTTTCTTGTCTTGTATGCAGGTCAGCGTTGGAAAAGAGAATTGTGAACAAGTAATCAAGTACGACAAGGGATCGACATTGAATGCCTGAAACAAGGTAGGTTGATCTAGCCATTGCATTTACTGAAAAGAAATGGGATTTAAGTCTGGGGATGAAGGTAGAAAGTAAATTTTCTCTAAGTCATATCTGCATGCAAAGTCTAACCCTATTTTCTATTCTGTAAGGAGATTTCCCTCACAACATAATTGGCGACCATACTGGGGAGACTCTCTAGGGTTCCTGGAATTTTATGTAGTTTTTGGGTAGTTTTAAAGACTAGTTTTTCTTGCCTGTTTTTTCTTTTAGTTTCTGTAAGGTCTAAGCTAGCAGGGAGTCTGGTTTTCCATACCATCTTTCTCTGTTATTTGCTTGACTTTGTTTTTTCTTCAAGACCCACAGAGGTACACACAGCCTGAATAAGGTCTACACGCGTGTACCCGCGCCCTACTCTCTTACAGCCCTCATGCGAATGCTAGCTGAAGAAGTAGCAGTAGCGTGTAGAGTTCAGAGAATTTTTGAGGCAGACATCCTCTTCCCTGTTAGAATCACACATTCTCAGGGGTTTTCTGGAATTTTGTTTGAGTCTTGGTTGTTTGCAGTCTTATCTCAGATTGTTTTGCTTTATAAATTTTTCCTTACATTGTTTGTTTTTTTTGTTAAAAAAGAGTATCCAAGCCTTCAGGAGACCCTGGTTATCAATCTCAGTGGTCTCTTCCTGGTTTGGTTTGTCTATTTTTAGTTTTTCTCAGAGTTTAGAGATACACGCGGCCTGTACAAGGTCAGCCCGCATGTACGTGTCCTCTGTCTCTATACAGCTCGCGTTCACACGATGGCTGTTGGATTAAAAATAGCGTGCTTGTGTAGGATAATTTCTGTTGAGGGTAAGGAAGTCATCCTTTCCCTTGATGATAATTATACCTCTCAGGTATTTGAATCTCTATCTTAGCAGTCAGTAGCTTAGGATTAATCTTACCTTTAGCTTGCTTTTTCTCATTTAAAAAGTTGTCATAAAAATAAAATAATTTTTTAAGGTTTTTAGACAAGTGTGAGAGTCATTTTTTATTGCTAGTGTGTGATTTCTTGAAGTGATTCTCTGCGATCTGTGTTTAGGCCAGAATTGTTTTTCTTGGTTTTTGCTTGTTGGTATTTTTCCTTTTTTTCTTTATTAGCATTTAAATAAATAAAAACAATCTTTTCATTTTCTTGTTTGGTTGAAGAGTGTGTTTCTGCATTATTAGCCAAGGAAAAGTAATTTATTTCATAAGTTTTTGCAGTTCACTTCGATCACAAGTAGCTCGTAGCCGAGTGAAATTCCTTTTGAGTTTGCTGTCCAAAATCTTAGAAAATTGTAAAAAAAAATAAAAATTGAAAAGTTGTTGAAATTTTGCATTAAGAAAATTTTTTGTTTCCATCTTTTTACTCATTTTTTCTTTCGTCTATTACACATCATCAGTTTCACTTCCATACCCCTTGACATAAGACAAATCCATAAAATTAACGCTAAAATCTAAAATTTATTAGACTTTCATGTTTGTAGGGTTAACCAACTAGTTCAGGATTAGGGCCTTGGATTAGGTTGGAGAGGAAACTCTTCAAGGCCATTTCAAATCAAACATCGGAGTCTGAGTTAGGGAGTGTCTAAGTCCAGTATCGTGGAAGTTATCCGAGACCCCCCTCTAACACAGGGGATAAACACGAGGTCATGTGCGGAAAGGTAGCGGAGATAACCCCTCCAAAGTTGGACCAATCGTAGTGGAGAACACATATAGAGGGCTTGTCTTAGGATTCCGTCGTTTGCATTTGCCACGGGGCTTCGTGGGTCTCGAATCTGTTCGAGGTCCTCAGTTGTCTTTCAGACCATTTGCTCTCAATACCCTTGACAAGTTTCGGGCTAGATACCCCGCTCATTGTGGTCTACCCGACTTTCGACTGTACCCTCATGGTGACTGTTCGCGCGTTGGCAACCTAGTTGCCCATCTTTTTAGGGACATACACAGGTGATTGTAGGGGTATACCGTAGTACCTAGGACAGACATCGGGCCACGCTTTGTAGAGTATACCCAGAGGGTGCTTCCGTGTTCGAGTTGCACTTGCACTGATAAGTTGCTATAGTGTTGGTTGTTGTAATTGTTCTTCCAATTAATTTAGTGTTTGCCTGTCTTATCTTCTAGGGACTCTTTTTAGTGTGTGTTACTTTTGAACGTTTAGAATACATTAGAGTGTCTTGGATATTCTCACACAGTGGAGGATCTCGAGCTCCGTTGATCACAAAGGCTTCTTGTCCTGCCGCCGGTTACACTGGAGCCACCCCCGCTACCATTAAGGCAAAAGCTAGACCAACAAGGGTCTTTTGAATGGACCGGGTCACAAGCAATTATGCCCGACCAACATCCGGAGGAATCAACCATTTTGGACCTTGGCGCAAATTCTCTTGGCCCAGTTGAAACCCCAACGACTGAGTTCTTGGCACCTTTCATTGTACCAATTCAATTTTATGAGCGCCAAACAATGTCACACACAGCAATGGAAACAAATGTTGTTACTTCCTCTGGGAATTCTTCAATTCCCACTATGGTTGTTACCACAGGAGCGTTTCCACCTCCTAACCCACCATCACCGGTCCAAACCACCATGGTTTTGACCGCAACTACCTCGCACAGTGGTTCGATACCATCTTCGACGAAGACCACACCCCCTTTCACATCAAGTGCGACAGGCCCTCTGTTCTCATACGAGATGCCTAGTTCGGGTACAAGTCATGTACTTTCCTCCTCCACTTGACTGACTTTAGGTCTGGGGGCAGGGAGCTCTAGTGCTCCTCTGCAAGGTCACATGGGGGCACTCCTGCTCCTTTTAACGCTTTCCCTTACGGAGGGGGTCATATACCTCCTTCGTCCCCTTCACTCGGTGGCTCACATCAGCAGTCCGCTGGGCAACCTACACACCATAGTTTATTTGGAGCGGGGAGTCAAGAACCACCTTTGCATAGTATGCTGGTAGGTTCGAGACCATTGTCTTTAAATGGAACGTTTGGTAACAACGCCTTCTCATCAGCTGCTTTCCCGACTGGGGGCAATCCCATTTTTGGACAATCTACTCCTATGCAGGGTACTGTTCCTGCATAGGGGGAAAACCTAGGAACTTCTTCCGCATCAGGGCCTTGGAATTCTTGGCAGGGATCCGTTCCCTCATCCAGAATGCCGATCTGGGGTAATTCTTTCCAGAATCAATGGAACCCCAGACAAACTACTATGCCTATCCCCACGGGACCGGCATGGGGTAACCCTTCCCAAAGTCCTTTCGAATATAATACATGCCCAACAATCTATGTCCTATTTGGGAAATCAGCCGATGATGTCTCCACATATGAAAAATCCATACATTGGCCAGGGCCATGGTTTCTACCAGAATCCGGGCCAACAGCCAAACTTTTCCTGGCAACCTGGTGCAAGTCAAACCCTAGGCCCCTTTTTCCCAGGTTATCACCAAAAACCCAAACTTCCCTTCCTGGCAACTTTGCACTTGCCAGATTTGACAAGGTTGTTGAATGACCCTATTTGTCATGATCTGTGTTGGCCTCCTATGCCAACGAAGTTTCCTTCAGACATCCCAAAGTTCGAAGCCAAACCTAACGAAGATCCAGGAGATCATGTGACTACCTTCCATCTTTGGTTCTCATCTAACTCATTGAAATATGACTACGTACAATTGCGATTGTTTCAATGTACTCTCATTGGGAGTGCCACGAAAGGTACATTGAGCTCGATCGCTCAAGATACTCTTCTTTTTGTGAACTGGCAATGGCTTTCCTGAACCATTTCCAGTTGCCTGTGAGATATGACACTGGCACAGAGCTGCTAGCCAATTTCGAACAGACAACAGAGGACCATATCTCTGATCACATCCGAGAATGGAGACGCCAGAAGAGTTTAATCAAGGTGCCAGTCCCACCAGCATTCCTGCTTGAGTGGTTCCTTAAGTCTTTGGTCCCGTAGTTATCCAAAGACGTCACGACGTCAGGAGTTTTCTCCGAAGAAGACGCCATCATGAGGGCTCAACAGTTTGAGCTCATCTATTCTCAGTCCGGTTTATTATACAACATCTTTCCAGATGGGCCACGTTCAATACTGGATAAAACTAGACAGAGAGATGGACCACATGCCGATGGTATTGTTGGTTCAGCACAAACAAAGCCCGCTGAGCAATTGATGAAGTAGTTGCAATAGTTATCTATACAACACACAGCGGCCAACCAAACTACTGCTTTGGCTGCTCCCCCTACCAAAACGTCGGAGGTAAACAAAGTGCAGTCGACTAACCCAAAGGCCACCCAACAGCCTGAAGGGAAGAAAAAACAACGAAAGAAGGGTAAGGGGGATAAAAAACCTACTGATAATGCTGGTGGGGACAACACTGAGAAACGGAAGGTCAGGTATCCATGCAACTTGTGCGCGGAAGACCACCCGACCCATCTGTGTCCTTGGCTTACAGAGGCCCAAAAGTTTGTGATGCAGCAACAACCTACTGTGTTGACTAATCCCTTTCAGCATGGGTAAAATCTAACCCAAGCCTAGGCAAGCACGGAAGGGGGCGGCCAAGAACCCCCTCCGCCTGCGAACAATCCCGCATCCGCGAACGTATACATGGTGCGGGGTGATGCTTTTATATCAACTAGAGCACATGACTATAGTAAACCAAGCACTTTTGAGAAAGTAAAGAAGCTGAACTCCCCTCTCTTCCTCTACAGATTGAGAAGACGTTGGTGAAACAATGACACACATTCCAAAAGGCGCATTTAAAAAAGCTTCTCATAACCCAAACGCAAGGGCCACCCAGAACTACTCTGTGGTGGAAGATTTATCACAAACCCCTTGTGCGATGTCCACTTTGGAAGTCCTCCAAAGCTACCCTTCTCAGAGGAAAGCCTTGTTAACCTCTTTAGGCTCTACCGAGACTTGTAATCCAGGTACAATCATGTTGGATACAACCGACTTAAAACCTCGTCTGCCTTACCACGTAGCGTTTTAGATAGTAGTGGCCTATCCCATGAAAACTTTTACTCAGAATATCTTCCGCACGGTGGTTGATGAGGGCACCTCGACATGAGTTATGTCGTTGGCATGTTGGAAGTCCATTGGCTAGCCCGTTTTGTCTCCATCACCTACTCTCCTCACCACTTTCGACGGTCGTTTGTTCCGACCACATGGCATCGTTCCTTCTTTCCCCATGCAGTTAGGAGGGAAGACCATGTGTGTTGAAGTAGAGGTAGTCGATGCTCCCCTTGACTATAACCTCTTGTTAGGAAGGAGTTGGACTTATGCTATGCAAGTTGTGGTTGCTACAGTTTTCTGGGTCTTGTTGTTTCCACATGAGGGCCGGATAGTGACCATCAATCAATTGTCTTTCTCCATACCTGACCCTGCTTTGGGGGCATCCACGATTCCGATGATTGATAATCCTCAACCAGGTGTCGTCAACGTAGGAGTTGGTTTGTTCCTATCCTTGATGGGTACCTTCGATTACCCGCCCCCTCACGGTGATATCAAATTTATATCCAATCACCATAAGGTTGATATTTTTCAAGTTTCGTCATTCCGCACAACTTACTTCGAGGATCCATGGATAATTCCTTCCCCATCAGCCACGATGGATGAGACAGGGCACCCGAGCATGTCCATGCCCTTGTCTACAACTGAAGTAGCGTACTCTTTACTCCAGCAAGATTCAACTAACACTGATCCGACTCCTGCACAAGAGTTAGATCCACTTCTAGAGCCTATTTGGGCTCAGGGTTCTCTCACTAACACCGATTCGTTAGACTTAGTCTTGCCTTATGACGAAGCAGTAATTGAAGAAATGACTAGTCCGGACAAACCTTGGGAAGATCTTCATCATAGATCATATTTTCTCCCAGAGTTAATCCGAATCGAAGCAGGAGAATTCACCGTGACCATGACGGGAGATCAATTGTGCCCTATTAATCTCTTAGCTATACACGAAAATTATGTTGAGGGAAATATGGCAACTATCGTTGAAACTATACCGATCAATATCTCCTGAAACCCTGGCGTCGTGGAGAATGTTTTCGTCGGAGCTGACTGCTCCCCCGAAGAGATTCAAATATACACAGATCTTTTCAAAGAATTCCACGACATTTTTGTTTGGTCTTATGAGGAAATGCCAGGTATTGATCCAAAAATAGTTGAACATGAGATTACAATGTATCCTGATGCCAAGCCTGTTCGGCAGAAGCTTCGTCCAGTTAATCCTAAGAAAGCAGCAGCCATTAAGGTTGAGGTTGAGAAATTGCTAAAGACAGGTTTTATCTATCCTATCCATTTGACTCAATGGGTGTCAAATCCTGTGCCAGTCAATAAAAAACAAGGCATGATTCATGTATGTACCGATTTCCATGATTTGAACAAGGCATGTCCCAAAGATAATTTTCCAACACCATTCATCGACCGGATCATTGATGAATGTGATGGTTGTGAAGCCTTTTCTTTCATGGACGGTTTTTCGAGATATAATCAAATACAAATCAAACTCGAAGACCAACACAAAACAACATTCATTTGTCCTTGGGGTACATTCACATATCGTAAGATGCCTTTTGGTCTTAAAAATGCTGGAGCAACCTTTTAGCGGGCCATGTCTTTTGCTTTCCATTACCTCAAGCATATAGTCGAGGCCTATGTAGATGATTTAGCATCACGATCTCGCAAGAGAACGGATCATCCCACACACCTTAGACTTATCTTCAAACGTTGTCGCTACTTTCAGATTCGCTTGAATCCAAACAAGTGCAACTTCTGCGTAACGTCAGGACGTTTGTTAGGTTTCATCGTATCAACAACAGGGATCATGGTCGATCCTCTCAAGGTGGAGGCAATAATCCAGTTGCCCCCTCCACGCACAATCCTTCAACTTCAGAGTCTACAAGGCAAGGCGAACTTTTTACGACGCTTCATCGCCAACTATGCCGAAATCACCAAGGGCTTTATGCGCTTATTGAAGAAAGACGTTCCTTTTTACTGGGACGATGCCACTCAACGGTGTTTCGACGCATTAAAACATGCCCTCACAACTTCCCCTCTGCTTCGGCCACCTAACTATAACAAAGATTTCTTATTATATCTGGCTGCAGCATTGTCAACCATTGGCATGGTTTTAGTTCAGAAAGATGACTTGTTCTCAGAATACATGATCTATTACCTGACTCGAGGCCTCATAGGACCGAAACTCAATTATTCTCATATCGAAAAACTTGCATGGGGAGCACTTCATGCTGTTCAACGGTTCCGTCATTACGTTTTGTTTTGCAAGACCATCGTCATTGCTGTCATGAATCCATTCCAGTACATGTTGACACGACGGGTAATAGGCGGAAAAATTAGTAGATGGATAGTCATCCTCCAAGAGTTTGACTTAGACTTTGTTTCAAAAAAGTCCAAAAAGTCATTGGTCTTCACAGAGCTTATTTTGGAATTTCTGGTTGAGTCAGGTGACGTTGTGCCTGAAGAATCACCTATCCGGGGAGATATGTTTTTTATCACATCTTCGGATCCCTGGTATGGAGATATACTTATCTATCCCCAGAATTTGAAGTGCCCCACTTTTGCTTCTCGTGATGAGCGTCGACGTATACGCCATCAGGCTAAGAATTATCTCATACTCGATGATACGTTGTATCGGAGAGGTGTAGACTGCATCCTACGTCGATGTCTCACTCATGAGGAGGCAGTTATCATGCTTAACGACTTCCATACCAGAGCTTGTGGCGGTCATTTTTCTGGGTTGGAAACAACCCAAAAGATTCTACGAACAGGTTACTTCTGGCTGACACTTATCAAAGATTGTATCGAATCGTTCAAGAAGTGCCATCCGTGCCAAATCTTCTCTCGGAAGATGAGGACACATCTCGCTCCCATGTTTCCTGTCATCACCGTTGGTCCCTTCACCAAGTGGGGGATTGATTACACCACATGCAACCCCCCTTCAGCAAGGGGGCATCGCTATATCATTGTAGTTGTCGACTACTTCACAAAGTGGGTTGAAGCTATGCCAACGTTTAAAGATGATGGAGAGACTACAACTCTCTTTTTATTCAACCAGATCATAGCAAGGTTCGGCGTCCCGAGGGAGATTGTCACTGACCATAGCAGTCACTTTTAGAATCAGATGATGACTGAATTAACATCAAATCTTGGGTTACGGCAAGAACATTCATCACCCTACTACCCCCAGGCCAATGGGTAGGTGGAAGCTGTAAACAAAACTCTTAAGACTATTCTACAACGAACTATCAACTCAACCAAGTCAAATTGGCATTTGATGATATACTCGGCATTATGGGCTTGCCGAACATCTGTTAAGACTCCAATCGGTTTCTCACCTTTTCAACTCGTTTACGGGCTGGAGGCAGTCTTGCCCATCGAATGTCAGATCCCGTCTCTAAAATTGGCAGTACAATTATTGCCAGACACTTCTCCACTCGAAGAACAGTTAGTATACCTTGAGAAGCTCAATGAACAACGTCGTGATGCAGCCCTGGCCAATGAGGCTCACAAACATAAGGTCAAGTGTCAATATGATAGGTTCGTTCATCCTCAGATTTTCTCTGAAGGCGACCTTGTCCTGGTCTATGATCAAGATAAGGACCCCCTGGGGGCAGGCAAATTCAAACCCATGTGGTTCGGGCCTTTCATCATAAAAGAGGTATTAAAAAAGGGCGCCTATCGTCTGGTTGATTTTGAAGGGAATGCTTTGGTGGAGCTTAGAAATGGGCTCTACCTCAAGAAGTATTACTCATAGGCAGGTCACTGTGGGTAACTTTTTGTAACATATGTATAGTCTTTGTACTATTACTTTTTAGTTTCTTTTAAGTGTTATGGACATATCATTGATGTTATCGTTCGTCACTGTGGCAGATGTCAAGTGATTCCGAGGTGTTCGTTGGGTATGCAGACGGTGCTAGTCGACACACTTGGAGGCTTGCCTCCACAGCTTGGGTAATCTTTAACCCTTAAGGCCATTTGTTATCTTCCGTAGGTATATGCTTAGGTGACACCACAAATAATGTCACTGAGTATAGTGCAGTTATTGAATTACTTCGTGACGCTTTGTCATTGGGTATCTCTCATCTCTGGTTCTATCTTGACGCTCAACTGGTTGTGTCTCAGTTAAACAGAGTGTACCGGGTTCATGATCCAACTTTACACCAATGATTCCTTAGGGTACATCTCTTAGAATGAAACTTTGATTATATTACATATTTTAATGTTCCTAGGAGATTAAACCAAGTTATAGATACTCCAGCTAATCAAATTTTAGATTGGCATCTTGCACACATATGAAAGAACATTAACATAAGCATGTAAATACATTATTTGTACACATGATCCATAAGACACAAAAGACCAAAAAAAACATATATAATATCATAAAGTAACCAGAGTACATAAATGGGTGCAAGCGCCTCAAAAATAGGACCAATAATGAGTCACAGGGCTTATGCCCTCAAAAAATATATACAAGTAGTGCTCGTGGCATGTAAAATGTCTAAATAGGTTCAAGGCCTATGGGCCCTATTATACTAGTCCACAGCATGGGATAAACACCTAAACAATCAGACCCATGTCGGAGGTGCCCCCACTACATGAGGCTGCATGGATGGTGGCAGGTCCTCAATCTCTGCCATCAGGACTGTGCGAGTGAGTGCAGTAAAGTTACGCTCAACTCATCTATGTACCCTCTTAGCCTCCCCAGCTGGGAGTTCTCCTACTACTGTTGGTCCCCTGGCAGCGGCGGCTGCAGCCCCTATCCGAGGACGATGCCTAATCCTTGCATAATCGGCAGGGTGCACTGGTCCCACATCTGCATGCAACAAATGTATATCTGTCAAAGACTCTGGCATATAAAAAAAATGATGATATATAACAAAAACGACATAAAAATTACATATACAACAAAAAAAAACTACAAAGGTGGAGACTTACTCATCTCCCCTCGCTCCTCACCAGAAGTTACTGGTATCTCCGGGTCTCTCGAAAAATCAATCCTAGCATAGGGGTAGTCCTCTATAACCGGGATCTGCCATGACAGCCATGCAAAAAACTCATCATTGAAGGACTCATTGGTCCTTCCACCACCCTGTCGCGGCAGTAATACTGCCCATCTACACACAGTAGGAAAAGAGGCCTGATGTCCTCGTACCACTACCCGATGACTAAAGCTCGGAACTCTCTCGAAAAAGAACGAACACAAAATAGTCTCGAACCTGAAGTTCCTCTGTGTCCACCGACGAAAATATGTCAATTGCCTCTTCATACACTCCAACAGTGTAGTACTCTAGTCGAAAATTTGTGCATTCAAGGACTGGACAACATAGTTCATCTATGTGCGGGACACCTGATGCAAGGCCGCTGAACTGGTAATCCGCCCAATAAGCAATAATATCGCTTGCATCAATAGGTTAGTGATCTTGCTTATAGGCACCTGGGAGCTCGATCGGTTTGTCCTAGCCTCACAGTACAGGGCTATCAGTTCCGCTATGTTATGCAGCCCCGATGGAAATGTATTGAAGTTGACTGGTTCCCCTCTCCTTGAGAGGCCAGTCAAAAAGTAGATATCCTCGGTGGTGGGCACCAGTGATTTCCCCTCTAGCTTGAAAGCCTCTACATCAGGGTGCCAATAGTCAACCAAGGCATTCAGTAACCTCGGTTGCGCTCGCATAAAAGGACATAGGAATAAATTTAACAAACCACATTGCATTAATGCGACCATAGCATTTGGATCTTCTGCAACCAACTCACCAACTTCTTCATGCTCCCTTTCCCTCCAGTGGACATACATCCTACCAAAACAACAAGGTTCAGGAGGGTGAGAGTGATTTTTGATTTTTTTTGTCTATAAAGGGCTGTCCACGCGTGCTATCTAGGTGACAGTCGTGTGTACACGCGGATAGGTTTTACTCTGCCCGAGTGTACACGCGGCCTGTCCAGAGACAACCTGCATGGACCTAGGGCCAACCTTTTAAAGGTCGACGCCCACCCAAAAAATGAAATGCAAAGCAAAAATAAAGAATTGAATAGCTAGATAGGGGAGTTTGTACTTACTTGGTCCAGACGAAAGTTCGTTTCGCCCACTATAGCTCCCGGAATCACCGCTTTTATCAAAGGGGGTCTTTTGGCTCTCGAGTCAATTTCCAAATCAACAATGGTGATAATGAGCTGCCAACTTCTATTTATAGACTTTTTGGCCTCTTTTTGTCACTTTTATGGCCTCCCTTATCATTTTCTTTATACCAAAAACCATTTAGAGTGATTCAGGAGTTGCATCGGAGGGATTTGATCGGGTATTGGGACAATTTTTGAGAGTTTTGAGTAATTTTCGACGGTCCATGAAATTTTTTCGGACGATCAACTTGAGCATATAGGTTAGGTTTCTACCCTGATTTTTGTATCTCGTTGTCTTTGTCCTTTGCCATAGGATCGATCCCATCAAATTGTGACACAGAACCATCATATCTGCTTTAGAAGTGTCATAACTTGGTGGTAGAGCTTACTGAAACATGGATGCCCTAGGTAGATCCTGGTTGCATTATGGTATTCATGTTGTCTCTACAACACTATAGGCTCAGGAGTCCTTGTAGTTTTTCCCGAATACGAGTTTGAGCCTCATTTGCATGATTCTTCTTCGCTCTTGACCTCACCCTCAGGACTCCCAAAAAATAACGGGTCTTCTTTTAAGCCCTTTTCAGACCCTCTAAAAATGAAAAGATTGCCGAGTGATCTTGTGACCTGTCACGCTCGTTAAACTGAAATTTGAAGTCACGTCTGTTCGGTGGTAGTTTACCCCTTTTTCTGTTCGGACGGTCAACTGTACGAACAAATGTATACTCTATAGAACTTCCATTCTTTAGAAGAGTACTATCAGGTATAATTTTACCCCTTTTTCGGGCCCGAGGGACTAAACTTATGAAAAAAGAACCCCAACAGAGTCCATAGTTAAGCTCTTTTCAGATTCCCTAAAATTGAAAAGATTGTCGAGTGACCTTATTCTTTCACACTCATTAAATTGGTCCAGAAGAACATTCCTGACAGAGTCCATAGTTAAGCTTTTTTTCAGACTCCTTAAAAAGGAAAAAATGGCCGAGTGATATTGTCTTTATCACACTCGTTAAAATGGTTTTGAATAGATGTTTTGTCGGTGCTAGTTTACCCTTTTTTCGAACCGACTAGACTACCTTCGAAAAAGGTACCCCAATGGAGTCTCCTTTTATGTTTTTTCAGACTCTCTAAATATGAAAACCCACCAAGCTTACCTTCTCTAGGCTTGTTAAACTTATATTAAAGGACGTTACCATTGTGTGTTTTGTTAACCGCGTTTGCATACCTTATATGTCAGCCTTGTAACAGTTTGCTTCTGCGTTTTAACACCCTTGGCCCCCGGAGGATTTTTCCCGAGTATCATTATTTTGAACATTAGTCTTGTCCTTGTGCCTTGAACTTGTATGTTTGCAACACTCGTTCCTCCTTTGTAACGTAATATTCCTTAATTATTTTTCCAAAACTATTGAAAAGGACAAAAGAAAAAATCAAATATACCCCAAAAAGAGGAAGGGAAAAGTATTTTCTTTATTGGCAGCATAATGAGTCGCCCTTGGATAAAGCACATCTGTCTGTTTGTTCATCAAACTCTGGGATTCAATATGACCTTAGGAAGTTGTTCTCGCTACATAGAGTTGTGTCCTCCCCCATTTGGTTATTCTTCCAAACATATGGAGAGTTTGCGTTGTCTCCTACTTCGTAAACTTATGTTAATGCCATGCTGACTGAGTCTCATCATTTGTCATGCTATTGTCCAAGGGAAGTTTGTCACCAAGCCTGAGTCGGCCCCTCTGCATTTTGTCTCTTTCCCTCATGCCTGACCATCCTGAATGTCCAATCAAGTCCTTGTTCGAAATCAATGAAGCCTTCAGTCTGATCATCAAGTCCATGACCGATGAGTCGTCGAAGACCTCTGGGTAGTGCAGTCATACACTCATATTACACTCCTACCCGAGTTTTGAAGATTTTGAAGTTGTTGCTCGAGCTCTGAAGACCTCATCTCCAGCCATCAGGCGGAATTAGCTTCTAGAAGATAGATACTCTATATGTATATCTCTCTGATTTTGAGATATAGCTCCGCGGTGTATTGTTCGCAGCTACTCTTTATATAGTTATATGATATGGATCTACAGTGTATTTGATTGGTAGCCATGATTCTATTTTATCCCAAGAATGGGTATGCCTGCCTCGGTGAAGACATTTGTTATTTTGCAGACAACACCTCCCGGTTCCTGATCCTTGGGCTTAATCGTTTGGCACATCAATAAAGATTGGTAATATATTTCGGCCATCAGATACTCTTCTGACCTCACACATTAGGGGGCATCTGTTATAACCCGAAATTGCACCACACATGCTTACCTGGCATAAGGCCATCTCATATCCCTTCTTTTCCAAAGCACTACTGAACAACTCTTTAAAAAACCTCTTTTATAAAGGCCCACGCGCCCTACTCCATTACTGAACGCGTGTACACGCTGGCTAACCTAAGACAGCCCGCGTGGACTGACAAAAGCACAAAAAAAGGAAAGTTGTTGACGGAACACAAAAGCTATGGGTGAGTTAACTGAAACTCCCAGCCATGCATGGCCGAGGGTTCGTCCAAATACCTAGCTCCTTCTAGCCTATAAAAGAAGGGGTAGGGGTAGGGATCCCATTTGGAGGAGGAAAAATATAGTAAAGAAACTCTACCCATTTGCGTATTCCCATTGTCCCAACCCTTTAGCCTTTCCTTGTGCCAAAGGATATGCAAAGCAAATAAGTTGGGGGACGGTTGAAGAGGAGCCCAGGATCAGGTTCACGGAGCGGTGGCCGGTCTCAACTTTTGTAAGTTGACTCATTCAAAGTAATGAAGAAAGTGCTTTTCTCATCCCAAATCATGAGTTATTCATAGTTTGCTAAGTACATGTTTGAATTTCTAACCCGTTAGTCTATAGGTAGTATGCATGTGTAGTTGTTTCTTGTCTTGTATGCAGGTCAGCGTTGGAAAAGAGAATTGTGAACAAGTACCCAAGTACGACAAGGGATCGACATCGAATGCCTGGAACGAGGTAGGTTGATCTAGCCATTGCATTTACTGAAAAGAAATGGGATTTAAGTCTGGGGATGAAGGTAGAAAGTAAATTTTCTCTAAGTCATATCTGCATGCAAAGTCTAACCCTATTTGCTAGTCCGTAAGGAGATTTCCCTCACAACAGGTGCCCCCCATGGTGAGACACTTGGTTTGATATACTCTTTGTCCAACAATTCCTGTAACCGTATTTTTAATTATGTCAGTTCTGGTAGACTCATTCGGTAAGGTGCCTTTGAGATAGGGGTTGAACCTGGTAGTAGGTTTATGGAGAAGTCTATTTCCCTTCTAGGAGGCAATTCTGGTATATCATCCACAAACATGTCTCTGAAGTCACATAGGACAGCAAAGTCTTCTAGTTTTGGCTTATCATCTTTTTTTAGCAGATTCGTTACTTGGATGGCATAAACTTGACATCTCTTTCTCATACATTTCTTGAGTTGCATTGCTGAAACTCGTCTAACTGATACCAGTTTTGGTATACCTTGGTCTATTCTAATAGTGCTAAATTCATCCTTATAGCTAAGTATCTTTGTATAGAAATCTAGTACTGCTTTGTGTTGTTTCAACCAATCCATCCCGATAATCATATCGTAAGATTCTAGTGGTAGGATGTTTAGATTGGTCCTTATATTTTGACCATCTAAGCTGAACTAAAAATCTGGAACAAAGTCAACTACTTTCCTTTTAGTACCAGTCGCTAATTGTACAAGCCATGATTTTGCGTGCTTCAGTTTCTTAAGTTTGTTTGACTCTGCCACATTAGGTGTAATATAACTTAACGTATCTCCAGGGTCAATTAAAATAGAAACTTGAGTGTCATTAAGTTTACCTTCAATTTCTACCACCGAGGACTGGTGGTCAGCTTGTCGACCATCTATGGCTGCATTTATCCGATGTAGGCTTTTGCCCACGTCTCCCACTGTCGAGGCTTCTTGTAGATTATGAACACCAATTTTATTTGCTGAAATCAAATGTGAACAGTTCCTCCTTAGATGAGGCTCTCCACATTCCCAACAATTTAGTGGCTCGCGGGAGTTGTCCCCAAACTTCTTCATTCCCAGGTTTATTGGTTTACCGTTGCTCTACGTATTCGGGTGACTGATGTGAGTATCTTTTCTCGAAAAACTTTTTACTGCATTATGATAAGGAGCTGGCTAGTATCCCTTCTTCCGCTGGTTCATTCGATCTTGCTTCTTATCCTTCCAGGCTTTGGGAAACTCTACCCACTTCTTATACTGATCATAACACATTTGTGCTTTCCTGAATACCTCACTCAAGGATTTGGGGTTTTTAAACTCAATTCTGTCCCTGTAGGTCTGTGGTAAGCAACTTAAAAAATGCTGGATTTTTACCTTATCCTCTCGGATGTATGATACGAACCTTAATAGTTCCAGAAATTTGTTTATAAGGTCCTCCATCGTCATCTGTCTGAGTCGTAACTCATAAAATTCTTTTGTCTTCCTTTCATAATAATTTTCAGAAAGGTATTGTTTCTTGAAATACTTCTTAAAGTCAGACCATTCTAACTGTTTCTCCTTCAGGCTCTTGGCCAATTTCAGATCTTGCCACCATATACTGGCCTTCCCTTTTATATTGTAGATGGCCATCCTGACCTTCATGTTGCTGGAATAGTTGTAGATTTGGAAGTACTTTTTGATGTCCAACAGCCATGCTTCTGTTTCTTCTCCTGTCTTGGATTCTCCATCAAAGATAGTTGGTTTAATCTTTTTAAATTCTCCTTCAAGGTGGTCTACTTGTTTTCTTTTTCTGTCCGTTATAGTTCTATCTTCAACTAGGTGTTCCTTCAGATGAACTATCTCCTTTTTTTGTTTCTGGTCATGAGTTCTTGGAGGCTCTCTTGCTGACTTCTTCATCGTTATTATTGTCTTTTGGGATTTTATTGGTCACTATACTGCGCAGCAGGACTTTGTTTATCTCTTGTTGTTCCTGTTGTGCCTTTTTCAATTTTTCATTGTCGGCTTTAAAAATCTGTAGTTCAACAATAAGATTCCTCATTGTTTCCAACACTTCTGTGGGTGAGCTTCCGTCACTGTTATGCCTTGTATCTCCAGGAGATCTTTGCTACAGGTTTTCTTCCATCCTATTTTTTGTATTGTCCTGAGCTACCATAATTAATCACCAAAACAGAAAGAGATTTCTGTTTGTAACCAAAAGATTTATTAGTTTTTATATAAAACCGAATATCTATTAAGCAACTAAAGTGGTCCTATTCAGGCCTAGTGTTGTAACTTTTTTCTCTGATACCATATGTAATAAACCTCAATTTCGTCAATTTATTTATTTATTT
>ML788918.1:227764-249674 GCA_009831015.1 Picea engelmannii | reverse complement strand
ATGTTAATAGTTGTTTGCAGGTTTAAAACTCTGTCCTGGGTCTCAAGAGCAGGTTTATTTGGGTGCCTACTTTGTTCTGTTTCTTGTTTGGCTTACAAATTGGTTAAATAGAGGTTCTGGGCACTGCACCAAGAGTGAGGGAAAACCTAGGCATAGAGTTTGCCAAGCCATGAGGGAGAGCATATAGCATTGCCACAGCTGGCCAGCCGCCACGCAGATACTCCTACATGGCCATTAAATGATAAATTCTCAACTCTTGTGCCGTCAATTTCTGAGAATGAGAAACAACCTGAGAAAA
Source organism: Picea engelmannii (assembly GCA_009831015.1). Lineage (NCBI taxonomy): Eukaryota > Viridiplantae > Streptophyta > Pinopsida > Pinales > Pinaceae > Picea > Picea engelmannii. Next base: position 249,376 of record ML788918.1, on the reverse strand, counting down.
AGTAGTTGGAACTTGGATGTTGTTTTACCTGGCCTGGAGCCAATGAATGATGCGTGGGGGGCTTCGAGAGTGATAAGGAAGATTGTTTTCCCAATGCGAGTGTAATCTCAGTGGAGGCATAAACGAACCTTCTTGATGTTTGCTGCCATTCCTTTATGTGCCTTCACGGGAATCTTTTTTAGGGAGTTTTTTAAGTTATATGGTCAAGTGGTGATACCCTGTTTAAATGTTGTATGTCCCAGTGGAAATATAAAATTTTATAGATGATTTAGGGCAATTTTGACATGGTGATACCCTGTTTAAATGTTGTATGTCCCAGTGGAAATATAAAATTTTATAGATGATTTAGGGCAATTTTGACAGTAAGACGAATTTACTCCAGTTAGTAGTGGCCACACACATGGCTCTTTTGTTTTAAATTACCTTTTGTGTAGATTTAATGTGAAAAAAATAGCGACCTGCGATATGACATACAACACAGAGATAACAATGGCAAGCTAGAGAGGGCACACAAGCCATGGCATTTGGTATTGATGATGTTCGTTTTGTGTTAGGGAGGATGCTATCACATTAACCTGGGGACTTGCAAGTTGCAGCCCAAAGTCCGATTCTGAATTAACAAAGCTTTTGACACAGATAATGCCTCGTGAACCACTTTTATCTCAGAATTTTTATCCCATCCATGTAGTATTACTCACAACGCACAAGCAAAGGTGAGAGTGAAAACTTACAAACACATAACAACATCATAAAAACCATGCATGTGAGAATTTAACAATTATTTTACATAGTCAACCGCACCTGTGTGAGATAGAAAGAGAAGATAAATCCCATGACTAAACAGGGATTCTCTAAACTAAACAGGGATTCGGGAGTAGCATGGAAAATATTTATTTTAGGTTTTGTGTATTAAAAGCCGGTGATTGGACGGTAAGCAATTATATAAGGAAAATTAATACTACAAAGTGAGATAAAACATTCGCTGCAAATTTTACAAGGGCTCTCATACATACATAGATACCCTAACTATATCTATGGAAACAAAGCAAGATATAGGTTAATAGGATGGCTGGAAATTATGACAGCCTTTTATATTTTTCTCAAACCCGGAAACAATAAAATCTCATATATATTTTTCTCAAACCCGGAAACAATAAAATCTCATAGCCAACTACAAATATCTGCCTGCACATAATTATCGAACTCAATACCCTTCTTCTGCAGAGCAAACAAATAAAAAATAAAGAAAAAGGAGATAAAAGATGATAGATCAACACACCTCCCTTTTCTCTTCTCTCTGTTGAATTTGTTATTTGCTTGTTCTGTTCGTTCAATATAGCACCCCATTTTATTCCATAATCATTTGTAATTGACTGCGTCTATTCGCCTTCATTTTATTCCGCGGTTAGCATGCTTTTCTCTCATTGTCGCGTCCCCTCACCATCCCTGTGTTTTCCTCCAATCATTTGGAGCTCCTGTATTTTCCTCCTCCAATCATTTGGAGCATTTTAAAGAATTCATATACAATCCATTTGTGTTTTCTTGTTGAAGTTATCAAGTAAATATATGAAGTTGGCAAAATATCCAATCTATTTTTTTTTATTTTTTTTATATATATAGATTGAATCAGATTTCGTGCTTCATTTCAGAATAACAAGGGTAGGTAATGGGGCCGCGATGACCATTCTACAGTGCTTCTGAATACCGAAGCAGACTCTTCCCTCCAGACTGCAATTTGAAACATCGATAAGAAGTGTTCTGAATCCTACTTAACACACCCGATAAGAAAGTGGATTTTACTTCTATTTCTTTGATGCACCATATGCTAATTCGACTTTGGAAGCACTGATGTCAATCTTCCTACTTTGCTGCACACGATTTTTTCACGGAGTCTGTATCGACTATATTTTATTAATGGATCAGTTTTTTCTTAGTTGTACTCTCTTAATTATATTATTGGACAATAGTAATGGAAGTTTCTCTATAGGAAGATATGTACAAGGAAGGCTTATGAAAGTTCATAGATCTTCATTTTATTTTTGACATTTAGAGTGTAAACACATTTAAATATAGATGACATGTTAACTATGTTTACAATAGTTTTTATATAGGGTGTAAACACTTTATGTGTTGAGATGTTTTCAAGTGATGACTCTTCTACATCGTAGTTATGTTAATTTCATTTTTTTGGGGTCGTAGAAAATAATTGCAAAAATGGTCACTTAAGGAGTTATCTATTCAAAAGCGTACAAGCCATTAACAATTTACAGAGGAGTTGTGGTTATGTTATTGCTTGATTCCACTTAGATAATATAAGGTCCATAAAGATCTTGATTGTGACGTACCCAGCCACCCAGGCTGGGCCATGCCACACAAAACTCTTGTGATTACAACTCTGATACCCAAATGTAACATTCCCCAGCTCAACCAAGGGACATTAGGGTGCAAAATACACATAAAAACGAATTTTTTGTTAACTTAAGTAATTCTTTTATTGTTAGTCGATTTCCTGTAGCTTACAGCTACAAATTTAAAACAGATTTAGCTAATGTCTACAACCATAAAACAAATCCATCTAAAGTATCCTAATAATCAACATGGAATGCAGCTAAATCGCTCATTACAGCAGCATATAAGTCTTTATCATTTACGCATAGTTCATGCACAAGAATAACACATGTAAATAACTCAGTACAAGATAAAACATTTATCTTTAAACAAGAATTGTGCAACCAGTTGCTTGGGATGAACGTTCCACCCAACCATAGACTCATTGTTCCAAATCTCAAAAGGCAGTCACCCCTGAGCTAAGGCTAGTAATCCACAAAAGAGGGTGGTCTCTCACTATGCACCCATGGCTCATAAAACCCATAACCCAACTAATATTCTCCTACAACTATTCTGATATTTCTACCAGCTCTCTTCCTCCTGACCTGCCCAACCCAAGGAATGGACCATTTGTTTATCAGGGATAATCCAAGTGTACCATTTGTTTATCAGGGATAGCCCAAGGGATGTACCATTTGTTTATCAAGGTTGACCCAAGGGATGTACCATTTGTTTATCAGGGATAGCCCAAGGAATGTGTCATTCATTTGTCAGGGTCTCTCTGGCATAGGTAGCTAGGAATATCTCAGCTGGGAACTCAAGGGAACTTGCTGCTAGGAAAACTATCAACAAACACTTGTTGTTTTAGTGCAACTCACATGGAAGTTCACTCTTCTGGCCTAACAACCTAGCTCTTTAATTTTCTAGCTCCAATTTGCTCCAGTTATGATACATCCTGCTCTAGAATTCACCCTCCATGGTTGTACCAGCTCCAAGCTCTCTTTCTTGCTCTCTCCTTTCTTCCCATGCACAAAGCTTGACTCACTAAAAACTGTCGTCCCAACCAATACAAATTTCCTCTCTTGTTGCTTGCCTTTCTTGACTCACACTTTTCCCCAAGTTGATTGTACTCAACCCCCATGTGCTCAATAACTCTGGGATGTGACCACCTGCACCCACCCTCTTACATGTATTTAATGAATGGCTTTGGAAACACTCAATCAGAAATGAGAGGGTTCATATTCAAATAACAAAATTTAGGAAAATGGGTTGAATTAATATACATGGGTAATGCCCCCCTTGGATCCCTGTTGGCCATTATCCTAGACACTCCCCTCTCTTGTGGATTAATTCAACCCCCATCTCTTGTCCATGTCCCCTTAGCAGTTGGCATCACATTTTTATTATTAAAACGTTGAAATACAATTCGCATATGACATCGCTTGATCATAGCCACATATTATATCCACATAAGCATTAATTAAACTGGGGATTATAATGGGGATGTTACATTCCCCCTCCTCTACAATTGTGCGTCGTTCTTGGTGCTCTCTCTCTCTCTCTCTCTCTCTCTCTCTCTCTCTCAGTAGCAACTCCAACCATCAATCTCTTGTTCCTCCCAACTCGTCGACCCAAGGAATGCATCATTCCTTTATCGGCGTTGACCCAAGGGATGTGTCATCTGTTTATCAAGGCTAACCCAAGGAATGAACCATTTGTTTATCAAGGTCCCCAACGCAGTTGGCTAGGACTCTAAGATGTGGTTCTAGAACTCTAGCTTTCCAAAATGGAGTCTTGCATTCTGCCTTCTTCAAAATTGTCAAAATTTTGTGAGTACTCTTCCCACACGTTTTCTTCATGCTCCCATATAGCATCTTCAGGACCATACCATTTCCATTGAACCTTTACCATCCCTATGGATTTGTTCATGAGCACTTTAACTTTTCGGTCTAGGATGCGTACTGGTTCCACCCGGAAATCCCCTTTGTGCTCCACCTGGATCACATTCCAATCAATTATGTTGTAAGGATCAGGTACATACTTCTTTAATAATGATACATGAAATACATTGTGCACTCTCATGGATGCAGGCAATGCTAGCATGTACGTAATTGGCCCTATCTTTTCTAATATTTCAAAAGGTCCACAATATTTCACTGCCAACTTCGGGAAACTCCCTAATCTTAGTGAACTTCTCTTTGCCTTCACTTTCAAAAACACATGTTCGTCTACTTTAAAATCTTTGAAAACTCTATTCTTGTCTCCATAACTTTTATGCCTATCCCGGGTAGCCTTTAAATTATGCTTTGTCCTTGTCATTTGCTCTTCCATTTCCTTCAATAAATCTGGCCCAACAACTGCTTTGTCTGCTGGATTATCCCAACTCACTCGAGTGTTACATTTTCTGCCATACAATGCTTCAAACAGACTCGTCTTCAATGAGGCCCAATACCCATTATTGTAGGCAAATTCAACTAAATGAATATAATATTCCCACTTTGATGGTTGATCCATCACATACATTCTAAGCATGTCCTCAATGATCATGTTAATCCTTTATGTTTGCCCATCTGACTATGGGTGATACGTTGTACTAAGATTTAGATTTGTTCCAAAGCCTTTGAACAAACCTTTCCAAAAATTCAAAGTAAACTTTGGATCTTTATCTGAAACTATTGTCTTAGGCACTCCCTGTAACCTAGCAACTTCCTTCATATAAATTTCTACGATATATGTTGCCTTGTGTGTAGTCTTTACTGGAATAAAATGTGTTGCTTTAGTCAATTTATCCACCACCACCATGATGGAATCATGTTGCTTCATTGTTCTGGGCAGTTTAGTAATAAAATCAATTGTAACTACTTCCCACTTCCATTCCGAAATGGGCAATGGTTGTAGCAAACATGTTGGGTGTCTATGTTTTGTCTTCACTTTTTGGCATTCTAGACATCTGGCTATGTAATTTGTCACTTCTTTCTTCTTTCTCATCCCAAAGTACTGGTTTCTTACTGCTACAATTGTCTTCTAATATCCTGGGTGCTCGACATATGGCATATTGTGCATTTCCTTCAGAACTACATTTTCAGCTCATTGGAATTCGGCACATACACTTTTCCCTTGTACATGAGAATTCCATCTTCTTTCAGCTCATAATAATTAATTTTTTGTTGAAACTTATTTTGTTGTAATGTTTCCTTTATTTTTACATAGTGTTGATTTGAGTTTGTTGTTGCAATACTTTTGATCTTTCAAATTTGTCTTGTACATGTTGATGGCTGCCACATGCACTTCATGAGCTCTTATGCCCAGTGCATCAACTACTTGATTTTCCTTGCCCTTTATATGCTTAATTTCAAAGTCATATTCACTCAGAAATTCCAGCCATCTAGTTTGTCTCACATTTAGTGTTGGTTGTCCAAACAAATGTTTCAGACTACAGTGGTTTGTTCTTAGCTCAAATTTTTTTACCCATAAGGCAATGCCTCCACATTTTTAATGCACGTACAATAGTTGCTAACTCCAAGTCATTTGCAACATAATTCCTCCCATGCTCTTTTAATTTTCTGGACTCGTAGCATACCACATGGTCCCTTTGACTGAGAATTCCACCGAGTCCTTCATTGCATGCATCAGTGAATACAAAAAATATTCATTTGGATCGACAATCTTAAATATTGGTGCACTTGTCAATATTTCCTTCAACTATTGAAAACTCTCTTCACACTTGGAAGTTCATTCAAATTTCACTCCCTTATTTTGCAAAGAAGTGATTGGACTTGCAATCCTTGAGAACCCTCTTATGAATATTCGGTAATAACTAGAAAGACCCATGAATGATCTGACCTATGTCACATTATTTAGTGTTGTCCATCCTATAATGGCCTCTATCTTTTCAGGGTCAACTTCTATCCCTGCTGCTGAAATTATATGCCCCAAGTAGTGAATCTTCTTTTGGAAAAAGATGCACTTACTTAACTTAGCATACAATGTATGCTCTCTTAAAACTTACAACACCATTCTTAAATGTTGCTCATGATCTTCTTTCGATTTAGAATAGACGAGGATAACATCTTAGAACACAATCACAAATTTGTCCAAGTACTCCCTGAACACTCCATTCATTAGGCACATAAAAACCGTTGGGGCATTTGATAGCTCAAATTGCACTACCGTGAATTCATAATGCCCATATATTGTTCTGAATGTTGTCTTGTTGATGTCTTCTTCCTTTATCCTTACTCAATGACAGCCTGATCTCAAGTCAATATTTAAAAATATTCTTGCACCTTTTAGCTAGTCAAACAAATCATCAATTATTGTAAAATGATACTTATTCTTTATGGTGACCTTATTAAGTTTTCTAAAATAAATACACGGCCTTAAGGTTCCATCCTTATTCTTCAAAAAAAGAATCGAGGATTCCCAAGGTGACACACTGGGGCATATATACCACTTCTTCAAAATTTATTCAAGCTGCATCTACAACTCTTTTAGTTTTGGTGTACCCATTCTGTAAGGTGTCTTAGACACTGGGGCAGCTCCTAGCACCAAATCAATAGATAAATCAATGTCTCTTTTTGGTGGTAGTCCCGGAATTTCTCTAAAAACATCTTCAAAATCCCTCAAAACTAGATGGTCTTCAATGCTTGTCACGTTGTCTTTGGTTGCCTCCTCCATATGGGTTGCAAACATCTGACATCCTTTTCTGAAGCTCTTCTTCAACTGCATAGCTAAAATCTCTCTAATAGCTACATCTCTTGGAATTCCTTGAATCTTTCCTTGTTTCCTTATGGTTTCCTCCAAGGTTTTTGGGTTGTCATATTGAATCTTATCACTGTAGAAATAGGGTAACCCACTTAGAAACCTTCAAATTTTGACTTTCTCATCCTTGATGAAATCAACTTACTTCAACAATTCAAATAATTGTTTCTCATATTCCTCCATTTCCATGGTTCCCAACTTGAGTTCAAAGAACTCTTTCATCTTTCTTTCATAGTAATGCTCAGACAAATATTTCTCTTGGAAATATCCCTTGAACAATCTCCATGAGATTCTTTTCTCATCAAGGTTCTTGGCTTGCTTAAGTTTATCCCACCACATGGTTTCCTTCCCTTGCAAGTGGTAAGTGGAAATTCTAGCTTCTACCCAGGAGGGGTAATCATGCAGCTGGAAATATTTCTTCATTTCCAACAGTCAGACATCTGCCTCTTCTCCTTTCATGTGCTCACCATTGAAAGTTGGTGGCTTAATCTTCTTGAGTTCACCCTGTAAGATGTTTGCCTCGGGTCTTCTCATTTTCCTCCGAACAAGAGACACACTTGGGTTGTTCCATGGACCTGAACTTGCATGATTTCTTCTAGTGGAATGCCTTGGAGAATGATGGCATCTACTCATGCTTCTTGACTACCTATCATTCCCATGATCATATATTTTGCTATGGGATCTTGATGTCGATACTTATCTAGCACTGGCTGCTTGCTTGCTTCCAGAGTCCTTGTTAACTTGCTTTTGTAGCATATTTAGGCATTGAAGTATCTCTTCTTGAGCCTTCATGATCCTCTCATTATCGACCCTATAGCTCTGCACTTCTTTTTGTGGGCTTCTCATAGTTACAGTCCCCTGCCTATGTCTTCTCCCATTAGACTCGGTCTTAGCATTACCCATGTCAGTATGCAGACCTCCAATTTCTTCTTCATGGCTGTAAAACCCTTGAGCATCCTCCATGTCTCTAGTTCTCATGTAGGAACTAAATTCTGTTTTTTCTATATCTGTAATTCTGCAAGAATGTGCATGCAATAATTGTTGTTAGAATTAAGTATATTGCAAAATATTTATCCATTAGATTACAGGTCATTCTTCATATTAAATTATGAAGAATATTAATGCACTTCTCTCAAGTAGGATTCCTTAAATGCATTCATTTTCAAAACAACTTTCCAATGATTATTCGTTTGCTCCAATTTGCACCCCCTAGTTCCGACGCACTCACTTTGCACTTATATTTAGATTTCTTACTGTATTCACAAGCTCGTGGGTGGCGGACTCGTGGAATCATAATCTTGTAACCTACCTTTCATAAGTCAGTCCAAGAAGTCTAAGAACTTAACCATTTTTCCATCTACGCGGACTCGTGATAGCTTAACACTTAGACAAATTCCAAGATCTTACCGCAGTTTTGTGGGACTGACAATTGGCCTACCACATGGCTCCACATCACCTACCAACTATCATCCCATCGAACATGTACCTGCCACCATGGCAGTACACGTCTTTATTCTACCACGTCAGCTGACACGTAGCCTCCACGTCATGTCGACGTCGTCGTACGAAAAAATACCCATTTTATTTTTTATTTTTCTTATGTTCAAATTTTCTAAAGAGGCTCAATTCTTCACATTACCCATGAAATTTATTTCAATTTTGTTGCAGTAATTTAATAAAACAAGTTGCAGACGTACTCCATAATTAATTCTTTGCAAATTTCCACTTCAACATTCTACTGACTCGGCCCATCTAGGCTCAACTTTGAAACCGGGCTTTGATACCACTTTGTAATGTACCTAGTCACCTAGGTTGGGCCACGCCACACAAAAATCTCTTGATTACAGCTCTGATACCCAAATGTAGCATTCCCCATCTCAACCGAGGGACATTACGGTGCAAATACACATAAAAACGAAATTTCTGCTAACTTAAGTAATTCTTTTACTATTAGCCGATTTCCTTTAGCTTACAACTACAAATTTAAAACAAATTTAGTTATTGTCTATAACCATAAAATAGATGCATCTAAATAATGCTAATAATCAACATGAAATGCAGCTAAGCTGCTCATTACAACAGCATATAAGTCATTCTCATTTACGCATAATTCATGCACAACAATAACACATGTAGATAACTCAGTACAAGATAAAACACTTATTTTTAAACAAGAATTGTGCAACAAGCTACTTGGGACAGATGTTCCACCCAACCATAGACTGACTTTTCCAAATCTCAACATCCAGTCACCCCCGAGCTAAGGCTAGTAATCCACAAAAGAGGGTGGTCTCTCACAGTCCACTCGCAACTCATAAAACTCATAGCCCAACTGATATTCTCCTACAACTATTCTGATTTTCTACCAGCTCTCTTTCTCCTGACCTGCCCAACCCAAGGAATGAACCATTCGTTTATCAGGGATAACCCAAGGGATGTACCATCCATTTATCAGGGATAACCCAAGGGATGTAGCATTCGTTTATCGGGGTTAACCCAATGGATGCACCATCCGTTTATCAGGGATAACCCAAGGAATGTGTCATTCGTTTATCAGGGTCTTTCTAGTATAAGTAGTTAGGAATGTCTCGGCTGGGAACTCAAGGGAATTTGTTGCTAGGAAAATTATAAAAAAACCAACAACAAACACTTGTTGTTTTAGTGCAACTCACACATGAGTTCACTCTTCAGGCCTGACAACCTGGCTCTTTCATTTTCCAGCTCCAATTCTCTCTAGTTACGCTCCAGCCTACTCTAGAATTCGTCTTCCATGGTTGCACCAGCTCCAAACTCTCTTTCTTTCTCTCTCCTTTCTTCCCATGCACAAAAATTGACTAACTAAAAATTGTTGTCCCAACCCATACGAATTTCCTCTCTTGCGGCTTTCCTTTCTTGACTCACACTCTTCCCCAAGCTGAGTGTACTCAACTACCATGCCCAACAACTCCAGGATCCACCCTCTTACATGTATTCAAAATTGGATTTGGGAACACTCAATCAGAAATGGGAGGGTTCATATTCAAATAGAAAAATTTAGGAAAATTAGTTGAATTAATATACATGGGTAATCCCCCCCTTGGACCCCTCTCGGCCATTATCCTACACACTCCTCTCTCTTGTGGATTAATTCAGCCTCCATCTCTTGTCCATGTCCCCTTAGCACATGACATCACACTTTTATTATTAAAACATTGAAATATAATTCGCATATTACATCGCTTGGCCGTAGCCACATATTTTTATCCACATAAGCATTAATTAAACTGGGGATTATAATGGGGATGTTACACTAATCAATATCATATTTTTCATAGGTGATCCATGATTTTTTCATTATTAAGGCATCATTTGTGTGTTATTGTGAAGGTAATGACATGATCCATGATGATATATGCTTGGTTGGTTGTAACTTCTAGTTGTTGATGTTGGACATAGTGTCATTAATGTGTTGTCATTGATGTCAAACAATATAACAATATGCAGAGTTCATAACAAATAAATACATGCAGTATAACAGTTAGCAGAAAATGTCAGACAATATGCAGAGATCAAAGCTCAGAAGGAAAAGGGCATTGTATAAATGTCATCGGGATCGATGAAAAGACTGAGAAGTCGATCGATGCACAGGAGAAGGTGAGAAGCCTCAGTAGCTGTCTGATCAAGAAATTGACGGTGTTGATAGTCTCATGTAACGGGATTTATCCCACATTGTAAGTGCAAAAAATCTTATGTACGTTTATATACACAAGACTCTCCATAGCTTATCGATGCGTAATGCAAGGGTATGGTGGGGGCTCAAGGTGTTTGGACTCCTCAAGAAGCTCACCAGCCTGGAACCCGTGATGATCTGTGAGGCCCCCTACCTTTTGGTCAAAGCGACAATATCTGTCTAACTGATGATGAAGGATCTCGACCATTCATTGGAAATATACTTTTTATATACATACATTGCACGTCGGTCATATGAGTGACCGTGGGCTTAAGGATCGTTGGAGGACTAGTCAACGATCAGATCAAATCAAAACCATTGGATACGTAAGCGCCAGATCGACGACAGGGATAGATTGCGGAGAGTGAAAGGAGAATTAAACAACGTGTTATTTCCAATCCCACAATTAGTCTAGACCATCAGATCTTATAGATTCAAAGATCGATGACTATGGTTTATCCACCAACAATCGCACAACTTCAATTGTGAAGTTTGGTCGAAAAATTAAACCACTTGCAAGTTATGGTTCCGCAATCCAAATCGATCGTTGGATCAAGTTAAGTGGAAGGATAGGATAAGTAAAGACAAATATCGTCTGATACGAAGTCTCAAAGTAAATGAGGACTGTTCAATCTGTTTAGAGCGTGTCAAGGTAGCAGTGGTCAACTTCGACGTTCACCACTTCGAGAGATATCAGAATCGTCAGATCATGTTTAGTGGAAGGACAGAGTAAGTCACAAATGTACCAAAATAAACATAAGTCGCCTGATCTGAGGAAACACTTTTGAAGATATCCTGACCGTTAGATCAAGGAAAGTAGAAGAATAGGATAAGCAAGGCCAAAGGCCCAAAATCCTGAATAGCCGAATTCTCGACAGTCATTGGATCATGTTAAGCCTTTTCAGGTTAAATAATGACCATTGAATGAATTCAAGGTACTCGAGGTTTACACTTCGGGGAATCTCACTTCGGGAAAACTGGGAAGTGGAAAAATAGAATTACTCGAAGTCCCGAAAGCTGAAGTTCTGAAGTCACGAGGATAAGGCACATATCACTCACATTGAGAGTCCATGTCATCAACAAGTTACGTCACTCTGAGAGTTTTTACTTCAGGAGTTTTACCACCAACAAATGACCTAAGTCCCGAAGTCCCGAAGGTTGAAGTCCCTAAGTGGACATGAGTCATCTGATCTAAAGAAAACTCCAGGAGCATTCTCAACCATTGAAGATTATGGACACTCATCTGTTATTCAGGAGATTTGTAAAGTGGCTGGAAGTCGTGAAGGATGAAGTCCTGAATTCCTGAAGTAAATGAGAATCATCCATCTCTTCATGGAAAGTAAAATCGTGACCGTTGATTTTCATAAGTGATTAAGCACTCGCTTGGCCTAGCGCCTAGTCAACACCTATGGTCATATGGAATAAGAGAAATAAAGGTAAAAGATAATACATCGCTTAATTTTATAAGCATGTGGTTTTGCGTTGTTGGTCATATGTAAATAGTTTGAAGGAAGCGCCTCAACAAAACTTGATTTCTGCAGTATTTGCAGAGATTATGGTAAAGTTAAATGAAGAGGTGTGATGGTCCGAACGAAAGGATCAACAGTTGATCCTTCAATTGGTATCAGAGTCAGGTTTCTTCACTAAAGGTTTAAATCACATGAAGAGAAATATACATCAAAATGGATCAACGGTTGAAGATATCATAAAAAAACTCCTCCTATTTGATGGTGAAAACTATGTCTTCTGGAGTGTTAGAATGAAAATCTATCCGATGTCCATTGGATTGGAAGTATGGACATTAGTTGAAAAGGGATATGATGTTACAAAAGCCACTCCCATAGAAGCATAAGACAAGAAGAAATTTTGGGAACATGCAAAGGATTTAAACACACTACAAGCTAGACTGAGTAAGAAAATCCTTGCTAAAGTACTAAACTGTAATAATGCAAAACAACTCTGGGATAAATTGGAAACTATATATGCATGAGATTCAAAGGTAAAGAGGGCCAAACTTCAAACTCTCAAAGTACAATATGAAGGTCTAAAAATGAAGGCTAAAGAAAATATTTCAGAGTACTTCGAAAGAGTTGATAATATTTTTAATGCAATCTGAGGTTTGGGAGTAGAAGTATCAAACAATGAGTTAGTTGAAAAGATACTAAGAACACTACCTATCATATACAATCCTAAAGTGTCCACTCTTGAAGATCGAGAGAATCTAGATAAACTCACCATGGATGAATTGTATGGAATCCTCATAGCCTATGAGTGAATATTAGGTCATGAGAACCTTCCAAAAGTAGAGGCGGCATTCAAGGTGCTCAATAAAACAAAAAATCAAAAGCAAAAACCTCAACTCAGTCATCATGAAGAATCAAATGTAGAAGAAGCCAATTTTATTAAAAAACTTCAGAAAGGATCAGGAAGGTACAAAGGCAAGTTTCCTTTCAAATGTTTTAATTGTGGCAAGGTTGGCCACTTTGCAGCCAAGTGTCCCTATCCCAAGGAGGACCCTCAAGATGAAGAAGACACAATTAAACAATACAAGAAGAAGGAAAAACCCAACTACAAGAAAAAATTCTACAAAGGGAAAAAAAAAAATTACTCAAAAGAAGAAAACAACAGTTCATCAGAGTCTAGTGACAGTGATGATGATGAATTCATTTTTCTAGGTATTGAAGAGTCTAATGAGATAGATGAAATTGAGCATGAGGAAGATTCAGAAGATGAAGCAGAGGTTAATATGGAAGAAGAACTTCTTAGTGCCTTGGATGAATTAAGAAGATACAAGGATATAGACAGCTGAAAAGTTTTGTAGTTGAACAAAAATAAAAACATGAACAGAAAGAAAAAGAGATGGAGAAACTCATGAGCAACCTGAAAAACCAAATCCTAGAATAAAATAGGATGGAAGAAAGTCTGGAGAAGTCTCTTAAAGAGAAACAAATAAACTGTGAAAGAATGGAGGCAGAATTAGTTCACATAAGAAAAGAACTTGATACGAAACTTATTCAAACAAGATATGAAAATAGCTCTAAAATCTTAGATAAGATTATTAACACATAAAGGGATTTAGGTAACAAAAATGGAGTAGGTTATTCTCAAGAAGAAAACCAAATTAACTCTAAATCTTATGCAGCTGCTCTCCTCAGTACATTCAAGAAGAAAGTTGAAGAAAAAACAAGTAATGATCAGAACTCCAGAGGACTAATTCCACCCATCAAGAATGAATATAAGACAACTCCAAAGAAGCTTTATTAGAACATGTATCCTCACATTTTCGTTGGTTATTGCTTTGCATGCTCTACTTTCAGACACAAAGCTATGAATTGTAGAGCATATGGAAGGAAAAACTTGTGGGCTAATAACTATGACCTTAAAGATAACCAAACAATAAATCAAGTTAAAAGCAGAAATTATAACTTCTTTGCACCTCTACAAGAAGTGAACCTAGAATGCTTTAGATGTCATAATTATGGACATAAAGCTAGTAATTGCAGATTAATGGAAGTCTCATAAAAAGCAAAGTTCATTAGAGAGCAAAAGAATCTTTGGAAAGAAAAAACTTCAAAGGAGGAATATCTTATTGCCTTAAAATCCCAAGATAAAGAAGTTCTCTGGTATGTTGACAATGGGTGCTCAAAACATATGACAGGAAACAAGAACAAGTTTTTGAACTTAAAGAAACAAAAAGGTAAAGTTACATTTGGTGACAATGCTTCAGGTAACATACTTGGGAAAAGACAAAGCCAAGGATGTGCTGCTTGTTGAAAAACTGAAACCTAGCCTATTAAGTGTCAGCCAAACCTGTGATCAGGGGCACCTTTTCATATTTGATTCCCAGAAATGTGATATTAAGAGAGAGGGCTCAGGAAAATTGGTTGGTCCTACTCCTAGAAATCATGAGAATGTATATATATTAAACACAAAATTGAATGAGGAGTGTCATATAAATTTAGTAGATGAAAGTTGGCTATGGCATAGAAGTTTGGGGCACATTAAATTTGACAATTTAGTGAAATTCAACAATCTTGGGGCAATAAGAAACTTGCCAAAGATCATAAAGCCCTCAAATCCTATGTGTAGACACTTTCAACTAGGGAAGCAAACTAGAATAAGGTTCAAAACAAAAGAATACTAAACCTCAAAACCTTTTCATCTTGTTCACACCGACCTCTGTGGACCTACAATGGCCAAGAGTTTGTAAGGAGAGTCCTACTTTATGTTGTTCATTGATAATTTTAATAGAATGGGTTGGGTATGTTTTCTCAAGGAAAAATCAGAAGCACTTAACAAATTCAAAGATTTTAAAACCCTTGTTGAAAATGAAAAGGAGACAAAAATCAAATGTCTTATATCTGACAATGGTGGTGAGTTCACCTCAAAAGAGTTTGATCTCTTATGTGAAACCCATGGAATAAAAAGACAATTCTCTGCTACCAGAACACCTCAACAAAATGGGATTGCTGAGAGAAGGAATAGAACAATCCAGGAGGCTGGAAGGACTATGCTCAATGAAGCAAAATTATCTAATGGATATTGGAGGGACGCTGTAAGCACAACAATATACATATTGAATAGAGGTCAGCTTAGGATTAATAGTAATAATACTCCTTATGAACTATGGTTTGGAAGAGCTCCTTCGGTAAAACACTTCAAGGTCTTTGGAAGTAAGTGCTACATCAAAAGGCTTGATGAGAATCTCAGAAAAATTGATGCTAGATGTGATGAAGGTATCTTTCTAGGATATGCTTCTACCAAGAAATCATACATATGCTACAATATTAAATTACATAAGATTGTTGAGAGTGCAGATGTCAAGGTGGATGATTTAAAAACAATAAGGATCAAACATCAAGAGACTATACTTAAAGTGAAGATGAAGATGATGATGAGTCAGGTGGTACACAATAGGATATGCGTTACCAAGAAAGCATACAGATGCTACAATCTTAGATTACATAAGATTTTTGAGAGTGTAGATGTCAAGGTGGATGATTTGAAAACAATAAGGATCAAACATCAAGAGACTATACTTGACAGTGAAGATGAAGATGATGATGAGTCAAGTGGTTCACAAGCATAAGAAGTAGAAGAGAATAAAGAAGAAAAGGAAGAGGATGATATGGATACCAGTGAAGACAAGGAAGATATTCGAGAAGAAGAGATAAGAGAAGAATCCCCAAGAAGAGACACAAAGACACCCTCAAGAATGACTCAAAAGAATCATCCTGAAGAACTGATTATTGGAAATAAAAGTGATGGAGCGCACACAAGAAGACAATTGTTGTATCAGACAAAAATAACACTTTTATCACATATTGAGCCCAACTCAATCAAAAAGGCATGCAAAGATGAGAATTGGGTCAATGCTATGAATGAAGAATTGGACCAGATTGAAAAAAATCATACTTGGGAACTAGTTCCAAGACCAAAAAATAAAAATGTCATTGGAACTAAATGGGTGTATAAAAAAAAAATGGATGAGAATGGGCAGTAATCAAGAAAAAATCCAGGTTGGTATGTAAAGGGTATGCTCAGGTTGAAGGAGTAGACTATGAAGAAACCTTTGCACCTGTGGCCATATTAGAGGCAATTAGGATGTTCTTAGCCTTTGCCAGCTATAAAAAATTTAAAGTATACCATATGGATGTCAAGTCAACATTTCTCAATGGAAACTTAGAAGAGGAAGTCTATATTGAGCAACCAGAAGGATATCAATTAACTAACAAAGGAGACTATGTCTATAAACTAAAGAAAGCACTCTATGCACTAAAACAAGCACCCAGAGCATGGTATGGAAGGCTAGATTCTTATTTACAAGTACAAGGCCTCAAGAGAGGATAAGAAGACAACAATCATTATTGTAAAATTGTTGTTAATAACATGATTATTGTGGAAGTATATGTTGATGATATTATATTTGGCAGTAATGATGAAAAAATGAGTAAGGAATTTGCTAGGAGGATGCATCAAGAATTCGAAATGTCCTTGCTTGGTGAACTGAATTTCTTTCTTGGATTACAAATAATACAGTCCAAAAGAGGATTCTTTATCCATCAGTCCAAGTATGTTAAAGATATTCTTAATAAATTTTAGTTAGAGGATTGCAAACCTGTTAGTACACCTATGACAGTTGGATGCAAACTAAGCAAGGACGATGAGTCCAAAGTTGTAGATCCAAAATACTACAGATCAATGATTGGGAGTTTACTCTATGTAACAACTTCTAGACCAGATGTCAATCAAGTTGTTGGGATGATGGCTAGATTCCAAGCAACACCAAAAGAGAGCCATGTTCAAGCTATGCAAAGAATCTTTAGGTATTTGAAAGGAACCATAGATATTGGTTTGTGGTACCCTAGCAAGGATTCATTCAATTTAAAGGCCTATTTAGATGTAGATTGGGCAGGTTGTGTAGATGACATAAAAAGTACAAGTGGAGAAGCATTCTTCTTGGGAGAATCATTGGTAGCTTGGATAAGCAAGAAACAATCCTCAATTTCTATGTTTAGTACTGAAGCTGAGTATATTGCAGTAGCAGCAGAATGTTGCACACAAGTGGAATGGATGAAACAAACCTTACAGGACATCAAAATAGTGTTTGAAGAACCTACTACTATCTACTGTGATAATACAAGCGCTATAAGTCTCTCCAAGAACCCTGTCCAACACTCCAAATCAAAACACATTCCCATAAAATACCACTATCTAAGAGATTAGGCTGAAAATAAGAACATTAAATTAGAATATGTCCCAACACAAGAACAAGTGGCAAATATTTTCACTAAACCCTTAAGCAGAGGTGTATTTGAATATCTCAAGCAAAGATTGGGAGTAATCCCTCTTCCAATCTAATCTCTTAAGAAAATAATGCATCAATTGGCACCAATTCAGGGGGAGACAACAATCAAAGTCAGGAGGAATAATTCAGTTATGATAGGAAAAATATGATTGCAAGAAGAGTTACCTGAGTTCAGATTCTAGTCAAAAGCATACAGACAGACATAACTTTACCATAGGGGAAACAACCATTTTCCATTGATGTCAAAGGGGGAGAGTAACTTCATAGGAGAGAAGCATCATCACAGGGGGAGATTGTGTATGAAGTTGGTGTGTTTCCATCAATGACAAAGGAGGAGATTGTTGAACATAGTGTCATTAATGTGTTGTCATTCATGTCAAACAATATAATAGTATGGAGAGTTCATGAAAAATAAATATATGCAGTATAACAGTTAGCAGAAAATGTCAGACAGTATGCAGAGATCAAAGCTCAGAAGGAAGAGCGCATTGTAGAAATGTCGTTAGGATTGATGGAAAGACTAAGAAGTCGATCGATGCACAGGAGAAGGTGAGAAGCCTCAACAACCGTCCGATCAAGAAATTGACGGCGTTGCTAGTCTCATGTAACATGATTTATCCCACATTGGAAGTGCAAAAAATCTTATGTACGTTTATATACACAACACTCTCCATAGCTTATTAATGTGTAGTGCAAGGGTGTGGTGGGGGCTCTAGGTGTTTGGACTCCTCAAGAAGCTCACCAGCCTGGAACTCGTGACGACCTGTCAGGCCCCCTACCTTTTGGTCAAAGCAACAATATCTGTCAAACTGATGACGAAGGATCTCCACCGTTCATTGGAAATATATATTTGTATATATATACATTGCACGTCGGTCATATGAGTGACCGTGGGATTAAGGATCATTGGAGGACTAGTCAATGATTAGATCAAATCAGGACTGTTGGATACACAAGCACCAGATCAATGGCAGGGATAGATTGCGGAGAGCGAAAGGAGAATTAAACAATGTGTTATTTCCAATCCCGTAATTAGTCTAGACCACCAGATCTTATAGATTCAAAGATCGATGACTGTGGTTGATCCACCAATAATCGCACAACTTCAATTGTGGAGTTTGGGCGATGAATTAAACCACTCGCAAGTTACGGTTCCGCAATCCACATCGACCGTTGAATCAAGTTAAGTGGAAGGACAGGATAAAGATGAAGACCATCCGATACAAAGTCCCGAAGTAAATGAGGACTGTCCAATCTGTTTAGAGCACATCAATGTAGTAGTGGTCAACTTCGACGCTGACCACTTCGAGAGCTATCATAACCATCAGATCATGTTTAGTGGAAGGACATAGTAAGTCACAAATATCCCGAAATAAACATAAGTTGTTTGATATGAGGAAACACTTCGGAAGATATCCTGAATGTCAGATCGAGGAAAGTAGAAGGGTAGGATAAGCAAGGTCAAAGGCCCAAAATCCTGAATATCCAAATTCCCGACAATCGTTGGATCATGTTAAGCCTTTTCGGGTTAAAGAATGACCATTGAATGAATTCAAGGTGCTCAAGGTTTACACTTCGGGGAATCTCACTTCGGGAGAATTGGGAAGTGGAGAAATCGAATTACCCGAAGTCCCGAAGGCCAAAGTTCTGAAGTCACAAGGATAAGGCACGTATCACTCACATCAAGAGTCCATGTCATCAACAGTGACATCAACAAGTTACGTCACTCCGATAGTTTTACCACCAACAAATGACCTAAGTCCTGAAGTCTTGAAGGCTGAATTCCCTAAGTGGACATGAGTCGTCCAATATGAAGAACACTTCGAGAGCATTCTTAGCCATTGAATATTATGGACACGCATCTGTTATTCGAGAGAATTGTAAAGAGGTTGGAAGTCATGAAGGACCAAATCCCAAATTCCTGAAGTAAACGAGAATCGTCCATCTATTCATGGAAAGTAAAATCATGACCATTGGTTTTCATAAGTGATCAAGCACTCGCTTGGCCTAGTGCCTAGTCACCACCTGTGGTCATATGGAATAAGAGAAATAAAGGTAAAAGATAATACATCACTTAAGTTGATAAGCCCGTGGTTTTGCGTTGTCGGTCATATGTAAATAGTTTGAAGGAAGCGCCTCAACAGAACTCAATTTCTATAGTATTTGCAGAGATTATGGTTAAGTTAAATGAAGAGGTGCAATGGTCCGAACGAAAGGACATAGTGCATTATAACTCACACCAGTTTGAAGATTATATAAACGAGAAATAGTGGTGAGAAGAATGTGTCTCTGTAGTCCAGATCATAAGATATATTGAATCACAAAAGCAGAGAGAAAAGCAGTGAAGACATGATACATAAGTTTTCCAGATTCAGAAATTAAGGGTGGTTGGGTGGTGCAAGGGCAAGTTGGAGCCTACAGGGGAGTAGGTGCTTCCTTGTCGGTTGTAGTTGACTAAACAGGGGGGTCAAAGCCTCGTACTAGTTGGTGCTAGTGAACAAGGGTGTGGGTGCATCCTGATCAGTGGGTGCTGATCTAAAAGGAAGAACATCTTCCTTCTATGTAACATGTAATTTATTTTTTGCAATTAATAGAAAAGTGTTTATGGTTTTCCCAGTTGGGTTCCATGATAAAATTTTGTGTTAAAATTTTGTTTTCATTACCAAAATAAAAATTGATAAAATTATTGTGTCACTGATTCACCCCCCCTCTCTCAGTGATAGGATCTGATCCTTCAGTTGAGATATCTTGTCACGCGTTATTTCTATTTTGGTTATTTTCTTTTTATTTCAATATATTGGCAATAGGAAATCCTCTACCCATATCCCAATTTCTTTTGTAGGCTCAACTCATCATGTTCCATCACATATTTTAGAGAGGAAACTACTGTGATTTAATACTATGATCTCTCAACTTGAAATTTTGTCTTGGGAATGGTCAATTCAACATTCTCAGCCAATATGTTCAAGCACTCAATTGTCTTGGGGGTGAAATGTGAGGTTGGTGTTAGTCTTAATCATGTTTTGTAGTGTAGTTTTAATACCAATTCAATATATCTCGCACTATATCTATTGTGTTAATAATCATAGGCATAGGACAACAATATCAACTTCAATTTGAGCAATCTTTTTGGGGTTTTAGATCATTTTGAACTATTGCTTTTGGCTAGGATTTTGTTTTTATGTACTTTGTTGTCTGGTTCGACCACAACCTTATTTTAATATTAAAATTATTCATTTTTGTTAAAAAAACAACATATTGAATAGAGGAAAAATCTTCCAACATTTTCATATAGAAAACATCATGTGCATTAACATCAAATGCAACAATAATAGGTCACCTTTATGAGTGAAAGTTTGAGCACCCTTTCCATCTATGTGTGATCTTCGAGAAATATTGTAGGGTTTATAAACAACACACGATTCTATTTTTTTATTCAAATGTTATTAGTTCTCTTTGTCTATGATCACATAATTTTCTATGGATTATATTTTATAGTGGATGCTCCAAATTCCCTGTGCAACAAGCTACATTGGGTGCATTGGGAAGGACAAGTTTAGGGAATACATGAAGAAAAATTCAAAGGCTATTAGAGTCAATGTAACTTCCATTATCTTTAATGTTGTTCATTGTCATTGCTTTATACTTTCATTTGGCCAATATTTTCAAGAGTACAATGTTCCCTAAAAATCATTGATATTAGAAACTGTTTTTTGTGTTTCATATAAGCACATTTTTATGAGGATAAAACAAAACCAACTAGTACATGTGATGTTCTTATGGTTGGGAGTGAAAGGTGAGTACTTAAGAGGTATCAATCTCTTTTATCAATTCTTGATTGGAATGCTTGATGTTTGTCATTTTAACGATATTAATTTGTCATTATGCATCTCTGCTTGTTATGTTGATGAGTAACCTTAATAACCATTGAATTTCACAAAAGTCATTGAATAACTTATATGGTTGTTGAAGGTAATATGTCTATCTTTTGCATATGTTGAGTGCC
>ML788918.1:183208-220147 GCA_009831015.1 Picea engelmannii | reverse complement strand
GGGGGGGGGGGGGATTTGTAGATGGTTACTGTTGTTCCAGGAATTTGACTTCGAAGTGATAGCCAAACCAGGGAAGTTGAATGCAGGACCCGATCACCTGTCAAGGATCACCAATGGAGAGGAACCTACGAGTCTAGAGGACAACTTCCCTGATGTACAATTATTATCAGTCCAAGCAGTTGATGAATATTTTGATGACATCATTCAATACTTTAGTATAGGGATTATGCTGCAAGAATTCAAAACCGCACAGAAGAAAAATCTGGTAGTCAGAGCTTCAAACTATCAATTGATTGCAGGAAACTTATACAAGATGGGTGTAGACAACATCTTGAGAAGATGTGTACTAGAACATGAAAGACCTAGAATTTTAGTAGAGGCCCATGAGGGAATAGAAGGAGGACATTATGCAGGCAAAGCTACTGCACAAAAAGTATTGCGTGCAAGACTATGGTGACCGACTGTTAAGAGAGATTTAAAGGACCACTGCCAGAGATGTGATGTATGTCAGAGGGTTGGTAAACCTAATAGACGGGATTAGATGCCCCTAAGGCCACAAGTAACCTTGCAGGTATTCGACAAATGGGAAATAGACTTTGTGGAACCAATTAACCCACTAGCAAAAAGGTCAGGAGCAAGGTATATTATTGCTACGACAAAGTACTTAACAAGATGGGAATAAGCAACACCAATAAAAGATTAGAGTGCAACGACATCAAAACACTTCGTGTTTGAGCAAGTGATCACTAAATTTGGATTCCCAAGGATTTTGATGAGTGACCAAGGCACTCACTTCATTATTAACACTATTAAGGTTATGACTGAGGAGTTTGAATTCTATCATCAAAAGAGTACACCATATCATCCCCAAGCAAATGGAATAGTGGAATCTTTTAATAAGATCCTAGAGAATGCACTGAAAAAGATCTTCAATGTCAACATGGACAATTGGGACTTGAATATACCAACAATACTGTGCACATACATTACTACATGTAAAAAATTGACATGGAAGACACCATTCAGATTGGTGTATGGACAAGAAGCAGTGGTGCCTTTAAAATTTTTGGTACCTAGTTTGCGCATAGCAACAATTACTAACATGACAGAGCAAGTCATAGTACAAGAAAGGCTAAGTCAACTGATGCTCATGGAAGAATATAGGATTCTAACAGGGTTTCACCAAGAGGTACAAAAAACAAGGGACAAATCTTGGCATGATAGACATATCAAAAGGAAAATTTTCAAGGAGGGAGACCTAGTTTTGGTGTACGATAGTAAATCTCTTTAGCACCCAGGAAAACTCATGATGCATTGGTTGGGACAATATGAAGTAAATACTATCACATATGGGGGAATTGTACGATTAAAGGATTTGGGAGGAACATAACTCAGTGGAATGATCAATGGGAATCGATTGAAACTGTATAGGGACAATCGACCTTCTAGCACGTAAAAAAGAAGAAGAAGAAGAAGATTGTGCTAGAAGACAACAAACAACTATAATAGGGTTAACACAACAAAAATAAAATGTCCACGTGCACCAACGAAACAACATAGCGTGCACTTGGAAAACTTAGTGCGTCGAAAAAAGGACCAACGGTCAGAAGGCGACAAGAAATTTCGAAGCGATGTCGCATTAATTGCGCCAACCGACAATGTCTATACAAATTGAATGAAAAGAAATTTTGAAGCAATGTCGCATTAATCATGCCAACTGGCGACGTCAAGGGAATTCAATGTCACATACGCAGAAAGCACCAATTCATTTAAACCAGAACTTGGGTAACTTCTTTGAGAAGTTTCACGACACCTGCTATTTAAGGAAGGCACACGGGTAACAGAAGGGTTATTGTGAAATTGTGAAAGCATAGAGTGAGAGAGTATACAGAGCAGAGAGAGATTTAACAAGAGATACAGAGCCAACTATCTTGGCAGAGATCAATCTGAACCACCATGGCACCACCCAAGCTAGGAGCGTCGAGCTAGGCCTACAAAAAACCTCGAAGCCATCACAGAGCACCACAATAGCCACAGGGAATGGAACAGGAACCCACACAGACTACTGAATTCGTCAAATTGGAAAAAATTCCCTCACCCAATGTGGAACTACCGAGCCTCACACCCGTGGTGGAGGAAGCCGAACCAAAAACAATGGTTTGCATGGACATTGATATGTCGGAAGTGGGACAGGGCCAACAGGCCAAGGATTTAGGAAATCCTTCATGCCCTGAAAACACTGAAGAGGCCCCGAGGTTAAATGGGACAACCCCAAAGCAGATAGAAGCGACCGTGCTAGGACGGTCACACACAACAGAGCCGGAGAAACAACAGGAGGGGATAGTATAGGATTTTGCCGACCGGCGAGAGGCATATGCCGATGACAGAAAAATGGAGACTGGATCATCGAGTCAGCCGCCACAGTGAAAGGGTAAACAACCCATTGTAAGAACACCACGCAGATAGGTTGCAACAACCATAGTCTTGCCGCGTATTCCAGAAGGGGTGTAGGCCACACATAACCTTTTGGGATGCATGGAAAAACTACACTACTCGGACCACAATGTGGATGACGTGGACAAGTTCCTCAAATTTGCAAGTCAGGTCTACCTTGACAACGTGGGTACATGACCCTTCGATGATCCAATTTTACAACCGAAATAGTGGGAAGTCAAATTCGCCAACACCGAGATTCTAAACCTATTGGATATCCCACATTTTGGAAGGGGTCACGATGTAAAAAACTATGTTAAGAAGCTAATGGCAGTCACCCATGGAGGGTATCTATGGGTGGAATAACATGTCTATATAGACGTGGAGATAATTGCTTACATTACAAGGCTACCATCTCGAGGGGAGAATCTCGCACAGTACCTTGACGACAAGACAAAGGAGAGGGTGTTGATGAAGGAGATGAAAAAGACATATGGCATAGAGAGAGGGTTGCACATAATCATCATCAAGCGCATCAGTGATGCAACAAAAAGGTTGGCCACCAAAATCATGGCGTGCAAGTTGCTCAGGAAGTGCCGCAAGGAGGAAGTCTTTGTCGGGGTCGTCGCGGCTGTAGCACAATGTATGTAGGCCACTATGATCAACTGGGCCCCATACTTGTTAAACCTGTTCCTTGAGGATTGTAGAGATGCGCAGGATCTGGGGACAAAGTTTCATTACTCTTGGCTACTCATCTCGATCACCCTGATCAAATGGAGGGAGACTCAAAAAACATACTTTTGCGAGCAAACCATTCGTTGTCGTGCAACGCGATACACATCATTGGGGAGCCCTTCACACCCCAAAGTCAGAAATACAAATGCAAGCATGTTCGTGAGGTATTACAACAAACTCCAAGAAGGCATTGCCAACACTTGGCGAATTACTCCAGAAGTGGTTGCAGAATACCAGGACATCGCCAACTTCAAAGCGACCAGGCACAACATATGGATCCAATAGTGAAAAAATACCGAGAAGGAATGGATACAATTGCGGTACTACGTCAAGGAAGAATATGTAGATATGGCCATCAAGGATTGACAAGATGACTAGAGAGTTCTAGTTCTGACTCAAGAGACGCCCACAGATAAGGAGGCTGATGCAGAGAAAGATCAGATACTCGTTGGAGATAAAGATGAACCCAAGAAGCCAAAGCCAAGTCAGAAGCCAACACAACAAAAGAAGGGGGGTGTGCCAAAGAAAGGTACCCAGGTCGGGAAAAAGGACACCACCCATGCACTGGAAGAATAAGAAAAAGGGGTTGCGACAACACAAGGAACCCTATCGAGTGCTACCCCACATGAACAAGGCTAGAACAAGAGTTTGATCATACACATTGGGGGTTCCTGCAAAAATACCAAGGCACATAAGCAGCCGTCAGAGTATACAATCATTGTGGATGATGCGGATCTCATGGCCGAAAGATTCCAAGACCGAGCAATTGAGGAGTTTGAAGAATCCCAACACCAAAGGGACCAAATTTAGGACGAGCTAGCCGATATAAGGCAGGTCCTAGATAAGATTAGATAAGCGTAGGGGGAGGATAGAGGAACATGGTCATTCCCCACAACATCAGAACCAGGAGCCAGGGCTACACCGAGCGAACATGAGATGATCCAAACGATAGCACATGCTAGCCCGACCTTCCACATTACACGCAGAATGTTGCACACAGATGAGATTGTATCCCAGACACCCTTGAAATATCTAGTGTAGATACAGTTGGTAATGAAGCGGATACCAACCAAGGAACTATACAAACTACAAGACAGTGTCACACATGAGGTGTAGTCACATGCATGAACATACACAATAGAGTTGGATCACACAAAGGAGAGAAAATAAGAGTTGGAGTTGGTGCTCAAGCAATTCCAACTCAAGACCAAAGATGAGAAATATCTCATGAATAGGCTGGAGCAGGGAGTGACTGCATCCTATGAAAAAATTCCAAAAAGCACGCAAGTAGCAGAGCCCATGACAACGCAGAAAATTGATCAGATTGAGAAAATAATTGATCAATACAGATAGGAGATCAAGAACCTCCAAAAACAACTCATTCCTACCACTCCTGCAGAGGTGAAGGAACAAAGGAAGCAAGAAGTAGCCAGACAGATGGATGAAATGAAATGACAAGTCAACGTAGATGTCGACTTGTTTTATAGGGCAATGCAGCTATGGAAAACGCTAGAAGAAGATCAACAGGTCCAACACTGGGACTAGGAAGAGGAAAAGATAAGCACATCCATCGAAGACCTCAAGCAGAGGCAAAAAACGATGAAGATCACCGAGCACCTCAAATAAATGAAAGACATGAAGAAGCTTCAAGCAGAGCTAGTAGATGCACAGACATAGAAGAAGGATCGACAAGCTCAAATGGAACCTCTCCAAGAGCTAGCAACGGAGGTCATTGCATAGGAAGAGGAGGAAAATAATAACATGGTGCAAACACAGGTAGAGTGTGCATAAATGATCAGGGAGGAGATCACAACACAAGTGTTACATGGGCTCAAAGAAAAGACTTCGCAAGATGAAACACAAGGAAGGGAACTCACAGATAGGTTCCACACTCTAGCAAGAGTTGTTGAAGAAGTGCGTAAAGCATAGGTGGCTTGAGACGAGCCACATGTCAGTGTTGGGGGCCTATTGGATGCAAACCCATTCTAGGGAAAATACTATTTTTGGGGAGAGAAGCACAAAGGGAAGAAAGGATAGCTAGAAGTAAAAGCAACACGTGCGAGGGAAGCATGCAAGGCGCAAATGCAAGGGAGACCTAATTACGTTAGGGTTAGGGTTTTTGAAATGTAAGGTAATGGATGATGAGCCAATAATATACATAAGTAGTACTTATGAGGTTTAGAGAGAGAGGGAGGGGACCGAGGGAGAGTCCGAAAGTTGTAAGATTTGTAAGAACTGCCACATTTTGTAAGCTGGTGAGCTAGAAAAGGATCAAGCAACTCAATCCTGAGGGTTAGATCATAGGTTGAGGATCCTAGAACGATCTATTCAACCTCACAGGGATCGAGAGGCCTGTTGAGATTGTAAGATCCAAGACCATGGATGATTTTAAGGATGAAAATTTATTTTAAAATGTAGAAACCTTAGCGAATCTTATTAATCCTTCACATGCCAACTATAAATGTTTGGTAATATTTTTGTAAAAATATTCAAATTTCTAAGGATTTTTTATGGTTTGTATAAAATTTTGGCGATTTTTAAGGTAAAATAATTTTATCCTTTAGAAATTGGGAGAATCATTTTTAGAATGGCTAATCATTTTTTGGGAAAAACCATGGAAAATTAGCCCATCACCGAAATTTAGCCCCTAAAATCATCCTTGTCCAATACTGTAAACACATGTGGCATGATATCTTGTTGAGACATAATAAAGAGCTTGAGAGCTAGATCTTTGTGGATGTAGCTCGGGAGGGGGTGAACCACGGTAAAACTTGTGTTATGTGATTGAATCTATGCATCTGTACTGTTGTTAAGAATTAAATGCTAGAAGGATGAATGAAGGAAATAGTTAGATATGATAATTTACATACATGAATAAGAATGTTTGTTTTAATCAAGAGGTTAGACTTAATAAATAAAGATCACAAGGTACAACCACAGATCTCCACTCATTCCCTGGTTGCAAACACCTGAGTATTGCAGCCACCCATAGCGCTATCTCGGGTGAGACTGTGTAGTACACCCTGTGTGTTGTGTTGCCTTCTGGTTTACCAGGGGGGGTGATAGTTTTAGAGGGATTTTGTTGGAAGCTTGTTAAATATGAACCTGGGTCAACCTATGATAGTAAGGTAATATCATAGTAGATAACTGATAAAGTAGAATAACAGAAGAACACATATGATACCTAAATAATAAAACATGTGATCCTTATTAAAGAAGGTATCAAGCCATTTCAACAGAAGCTCAGAAAGATACATCCGAATCTTGAGCCTCTTATACAGAAAGGATTAAAGAAGTTGTTAGACGCTAGAATCATCTTTAAAGTTAAACATCCACCCTAGGTTTCTAATATGGTTCCCGTAAGAAAACATTCGGGAGAAATCAAGTTTTGCACAGATTTTCAGAATCTAAATCGTGCTTCCGACAAGGACAACTACCCTGTTTCCCCGATGGAACAAATCCTTCAACTTATTTTGGGATTTGAGATGTTTTCTCTATTAGACAGGTTTTCAGGATATAATCAGCTTCTCGTAGAAGAACCTGATCGATTAAAGACCATATTCTGGACCAAGTGGGGAACATATGCTTATAGAATAATTCCCTTCATCTTTATGAACGCAGGGGATACATTTCAAAGGGAAATGTATATCACTTTTAAGGGATTAATCGGTCAAAGTGTGGTGGTTTACCTTGATGATGTTACTCTCTATTCAAAGAAGAGGGAAGACCATTTGAAGCATCTGAAACAAATATTTGAATGACATAGGAAATATGGGATCTATTTAAATCCCAAGAAAACCATCTTTGATCTTTCATAGGGCATATTATTGGGACATGTGATCTCCAAAGACAAAATCTTGGTGGATCCGGAAAGGACAAAATCCATTCTACAAATTTCCCCACCACATAGAAAAAAATCAATACAATCATTCTTTGGCAGAATCAATTTTGTAAGGAGATTTGTTCCAAATTTCGCCGAAATTGTGAAGTCGCTTCAAGTAATGATAAGAAAGGACATTTAGTTTAAATGGACACCAGTGGAGAAACAATAATGTGAAGATATCAAAGTTGTCGTAGTTGCTGCACCATCTCTGCGGAGTCCAGATTTTACCAAATATTTCTTGTTATATATGTTTGTGTATGATCACTCCCTGGCAGCGGTGCTCACGCAAAAAGGTGAACAAGGAGATGAGTATTGTGTCACGTTTATGAGCACTCAATTACAAGGTGATGAAATGAACTATCTCTCGGTAGATAAGAAATATTTTGTTGTCCATAAATCTATCAAACAGTTCATACCTTATATTCTAAAAACTCATACTAAAATCATCATCCCTCACCCAAGAGTCAGGTCACTATTTGTTCAAAGAGAACTGGGAGAGTGGTGAGGAAATTGGATGATGACATTACAAGAGTACGGACTTGAATTCAAACCATCAAATATTGTGAAAGGCCAAGGCCTATGCAAATTAGTGATGTAAGGCACCGGTGATGAAGAACAAGAAGAAGATGGTTGGCAAGAAGAACCAACAATGTAACTCAACAGGTTCCATATATCCTAGCCATTGAAGGATCATATTATAATGATCTCAAATATTACTTGTAGCATGGCACAACCCCCGATCACCTTAATGCTAAGTAGAAGAGATAAATCTGATTGAAGTCTCTACAATATCAATTGTTGCATGGCATCTTATTTAGAAATAACTATGGTGGGGTGCTACTCAGATGCCTTGAGAAACAAGATGTTGATAAGGTATTGAAGGACATGCATGATGGACTTGTTGGTGGCCATTTTTCAGGAGACACAACAACTCATAAAGTGTTGAGAGAAGGATATTATTGTCCCACACTCTTCAAAGACACCCATGCATATTCAAGAAG
Organism: Picea engelmannii; assembly: GCA_009831015.1. Taxonomy (NCBI): domain Eukaryota; kingdom Viridiplantae; phylum Streptophyta; class Pinopsida; order Pinales; family Pinaceae; genus Picea; species Picea engelmannii. The sequence goes on along the minus strand of ML788918.1, from coordinate 212,095 downwards.
ATGTGAAACATGCCACAAGGTTGAAGGAAGAGAACGCAAAGTTGTTATTACACTCTAACATGTTGGTATTGAAGAACCCTTTGAAAAATGGGGTGTGGACATCATTGGTGAGATTAACCCCCATTCCTCCAAACAACACATGTACATTCTGACCACTACCGATTATTTTACATGATGGATTGAAGAACTACCACTAATCAAAGTAAATGAAGAGGTAGTGATTACTTTTCTTGAACAAAAGATAATTACAAGGTTCAGAGTTACTAACTCTCTAGTGTTTGATANTCTGACCACTACCGATTATTTTACATGATGGATTGAAGAACTACCACTAATCAAAGTAAATGAAGAGGTAGTGATTACTTTTCTTGAACAAAAGATAATTACAAGGTTCAGAGTTACTAACTCTCTAGTGTTTGATAATGCAACGTATTTTTCATCTTTAAAATTATCTAAGTTTGCATTAGAGAAAGGGATTATTTTGAATTATTTTTCCAACCATTACCCTCAAGGAAATGGCTTAGTGGAATTCACAAAAAAGAACATAATTTGTATCCTCGAACGAACTATGGTTGATCACCATAGAAATTTGCACAACTCTTTATCGAATTCCCTCTGAGATAATCATGTCACTCTTAAGGCCTCCATAGCGAATTCTCATATTTTCTTGTTTACGGGAAATAAGTCCTTTTACCCTCAAAATCTACCTTCCTTCCCTACAACTCACTCTGTAGCCTCGAGGAAGAGAGTGCCCCGTCATTCAACGACACATCAATACGTTGATAAGTTTAGAAGAGACTCACACTAAAGCCAAAAGCAAATTTGAAACTCACCAAGAGATAGTAAAACGCTAGTTTGATAAGAAATCTGTTGGTGAGAAAGAATTCCAAGTTGGGGACTTAGTCCTAAAATGGGACAAGCCACATGAAGATAAAGGGAAACATTCAAATTTCTAGCAACTTTGGCTTGGTACTTACGTTATCAAAGAAAATATTGGCCAAGGCACCTTCCTGTTGCAAAACATTCAAGGGGATGTTGATTCTCTCCCCGTTAATGGCCAAATTATCAAGCACTATATCAACTAGCCTTCAAGGTTGCTGACCCCTTGTACATAAATAAACTTTTGAATTTTTCCCCTTTTATTTTTCTTTTGATTTGGTTTGTTCTGTTTTCTTACAAGTGTGTTTGTATGTTTGGTTTTTTAGATCCTTCTTGAAAGTTGTTACCCTAATTTTGAGTTTCGAGTACCTTAGTCCTGGTCATATCTTTAAATCGTTACACTCCTGGTGTCGATAACCTGAAATGTTTGTGACATGGTATCCAATACACATCACCCCAACATGTAAGCCTCACTATATATTGTCTCGAGTCAGATCTAGTGGGGGGACCTATGATCCATAATTGGATCTAGGGACCAAAATGGGTCCAGGAAGGCCTAAAAATCAAAGTTCTCAGAATGGATTCAAAACATATGTGTTCATAGGCCTCGTTGATGCGAACCCAAAGAAACTTTAACGGGATCAAACAGAAGTCGTATGTGAAAGATATTGCGATCTGTTCGTTTCGTCAAACAGGGAAAAAAAACGTTGAGTGTACAATTCGTACAGTGCTGACGTGGTAGCTGACTGTACAGGCCGTACGATCGTACAACTGATGTGGTAGGGTGCATTGGTGTTGAAGTTGACAAGTTAAGATGTGGATGAGTCATATCATGACATGTGGCACCACTGCAAGGGTGACCCATGGCACAGGTTGACGTGGCAGGTATAGTTGGGATGGGTTGACGTGGCAGGTAGAAGTGGCATGCTGACTGGGTTGGCAGGTGTGCGAATCATATCATGACACATGGCATTCATCTGTGTGAATGGTTTTTGTGGTGGGAAATCCCCCTACAGACTAGCAAATAGGGTTAGATTATGCATGCAGATATGACCAAAAGAAACCTACTTTCTACCTTCATCCCTAGACCTAATCCCCATTTCTTTTCAGAAAATACATGGTTAGACCAACATACCTTGTTTCGGATGTTTGATGTCGATCCTTATTCATGCTTGATCACTTGTTGGCAGCTATCCTCTCAAGATTGACTTGCGTACAAAACAAGCAACAAACTACACATGCATTTTACCTACAGACTAATGGGTTAGAGATTCAAACATATATTTACTGAACTATGAAGAACTCATATAGTGGGACGGGAAAAACATTTCTTTATTATTAACTTTAATGAATCAACTTACAATGTCGAGACTGACCACTGCTCCGCGAATCCTAATTCTGGGCTCCTCTTCAAATGTCCTCCAACTTCTTTGCTTTGTATCTCTTCTTGCACAAGGATGGCTAAAGGGTTGGGACAATGGGAATGTGCAATTGGGCAGAGTTTCTTTACTCTTTTTCTTCTCCTCCAAATGGGACCTCTACCCCTTCTTTTATAGGCTAGAAGAAGCTAGGTATTTGGATGAACCCTCAGCCATGCATGGCCAAGAGTTTCAGTTAACTCACCCAAAGTTGTGTGTTCCATCGAAAACTTTCCTTTTTTGTGCTTTTGTCGGTCCACGTGGGTTGTTTTAGGTTAGCTAGCATGTACATGAATGCAGTAATGGAGTAGGGCGCATGGGCCCTTATAAAAGAGGTTTTTTAAAGAGTTGTTCAGCAGTGCTTTGGCAAAGAATGGATCTGAGACGACCTGATGCCAGGTAAGCATGTATGGTGCAAATTAGGGTTATAACAGATGCCCCCTAATGTGTGAGGTCAGAAGAGAAACTGATGGCCGAAATACATTACCAATCTTTACTGATGTGCCGAATAAGTGAGCCCAGGGACCAGGAACTGGGAGGCGTCGTCTACAAAATAGCAAATGTCTCACCGAGGCGGGTATACCCATGCTCGGGATAAAATAGAATCATGGCTACCAGTCAAATACACTGTATATCCATGTCAAATAACTATATAAAGTGTAGCTGCGAACAATACATAACGGAGCTACATCTCGAAATCAAAAAGATATTCATATGGAGTATCCATCTTCTAGAAGCTGATACAGCCTGATGGCTGGAGCTGAGATCTTCAGAGCTCGAGAAACAACTTCAAAATCTTCAAAACTCAAGGTAGGAGTGTAATATGAGTGTACGACTTCACTACCCAGAGGTCTTTGATGTCTCGTCGATCATGGACTAGATAATCTTGATGATCAGACTGAAGGCTTCATTGATTTTGAACAAGGACTTGATTGGACATGCAGGATGTCCGGATATGAGGGCAAGAGAAAAATTTCAGAGGGGCTAACTCAGGCTTGGTAGAAACTTCCCTTAGACAACAACACGACAAATGATGAGACTTAGGCAGCATGACATTAATCATAAGTTTACGAAGCTGGAGGCAACACAAACTCTCCATATGTTTGGAAGAATAACCAAATAGAAGAGGACACAACTCTATGTAGTGAGAACAACTTCCTAAGGTCGTATTACATCCCATAGTTTGACGAACAAACAAACATATGTGCTTTATTCAAGGGTGACGCGTTATGTTGCCAATAAAGAAAATACTTTTCCCTTCCTCTTTTTGGGGTATATTTGATTTTTTTTGTCTTTTTCAATAATTTTGGAAAAAAGAATAAAGGAATGTTACGTTACAATGGAGGAACGAGTGTGACAAACATACAAGTTCAAGGCACAAGGAGAAGACTGATGTTCAAAATAATGATACTCGGAAAAAATCCTCCAGGGGCCAAGGGTGTTAAAAGGCAGAAGCAAACTGTTACAAGGCTGGCGTATAAGATATGCAAATGCGGTTAACAAAACACACAATCGTAATGTCCTTCGATGTAAGTTTAACGAGCCCAGAGAAGGTAAGCTCGGTGGTTTTTCATATTTAGAGATTCTGAAAAAACATAAAAGGAGACTCCATTGGGGTAACTTTTTCGAAGATAGTCTAGTCGGTTCGAAAAAGGGGTAAACTGGCACTGACAAGACGTTTATTCAAAACCATTTTAACGAGTGTGATAAGGACAAGATCACTCGACCATTTTTTCATTTTTAAGGAGTCTGAAAAAAGTTTAACTATGGACTCCGTCAGGAATGTTCTTCTGGACCAATTTAACGAGTGTGAAAGAATAAGGTCACTCGACGATCTTTTCAATTTTAGGGAGTTTAAAAAGATCTTAATTATGGACTCCGTGGGGGTTCCTTTTTCATAAGTTTAGTCCCTCAGGCCCGAAAAAGGGGTAAAATTATACCTGAGAGTACTCTTCTAAAGAACGGAAGTTCCATAGAGTATACCTTTGTTCGTATAGTTGACCGTCCGGACCGAAAAATGGGTAAACTACCGCCAGACAGACGTGACTTCAAATTTCAGTTTAACGAGCATGAAAGGCCACAAGATTGCTCGACAATCTTTTCATGTTTAGAGGGTCTGAAAAGGGCTTAAAATAAGACCCGTTATTTTTTGGGAGTCCTGAGGGTGAGGTCAAGAGTGAAGAAGAATCATGCAAATGAGGCTCACACTCGTATTCAGGAAAAACTACAAGGACTCCCGAGCCTACAGTGATTAAAGAAAACATAGATACCATAATGCAACTAGGATCTACCTAGGGCATCCATGTTCGTGTAAGATCTACCACCAAGTCGTGACACTTCTAAAGCAACTTTGATGGTTCCTTGTCACAACCTGATGGGATCAATCCTATGGCAAAGGAAAAGGACAAAAAGATACAAAAGCCAGGGTAGAAACCTAACCTATATGCTCAAGTTGATCCTCGGAAATTTTTTCCACGGACCATCGAAAATTACTCAAAACTCCAAAAAAAATGTCCCAATACCCGATCATATCCCTCCTATGGAACTCCTGAATCACTCTAAATGGTTTTTGGTATAAAGGAAATGATAAGGGAGGCGAAAAAAGTGACAAAAAGAGGCCAAAAAGTCTATAAATAGAAGCTGGCAGCTCATTATCACCATTGCTGATTTGGAAATTGACTCTGGAGCCCAAAGACCCCCTTTGTGAAAAGCGGTGATTCCAGGAGCTACAGTAGACGAAACAAACTTCTGTTTGGACCAAGTAAGTACAAACTCTCTTATCTTGCATTTTAAGTCTTTATTTTTGCAGTGGGTTTCATTTTTTAGGGGGGCGTCGACTTTTAAAAGGTCAGCCCTAGGTCCACGCGGGTTGTCTCAGGACATGCCGCGTGTACAATTGGGCAGAGTAAACTCTGCATGCGTGTACACGCGATTGTCACTATTACAGCCTGTGTAAACCCCCTTATTGAATGAAAAAGGCTTAAAAAGCAAGGGTTAACCCTCCTGAACCTTGGTGTTTTGTAGGATGTATGTCCACTGGAGAGAAAGAGAGCATGAAGAGGTGAGTGAGTTGGTCGGGGAAGAACCCAATGCTGTGGCTACTTTGATGCAATGTGGGTTACTCAAGTTTTTCCTATGTCCTTTTATGTGGGCACAACCTAGGCCACTGAATACCTTGGTTGACTACTGGCATCCGGATGCAGAGGCATTCATGTTAAAGGGGCAGTCACTGGTGCCCATAGTCGAGGACATTTAATTTTTGACTAACCTCTCTAGGAGAGGGGAACCAGTCAACTTTCGGACTTTTCCTTCGGGGCCGCATAACATAGCGGAATTGATAGGTCTATACTGCGCAGATGATATATACCGCTTGAGCACGCAGGTGCCCATAAGCAAGATCACTGACCTATCGCTACAGGCGATAGTATTGCTTATTGGGTGAATTACTGGTTCTGCGGCTCTACATCAGGCATCTCGTGCACAGATGAATTATGCAGTCTAGTTCTTAAATGCACAAGTTTTTGATTAGAGTACCACATTGCTTGAGTGTATGAAAAGGCAGTTGACAAATTGTTGTTTGTGGACACATAGGAACTTCGAGTTCGGGACCATTCTGTGTTCATTCTTTTATGAGAGAGTTTCGAGTTTTAGTCCTCGAGTGGTGGTATGAGGACATCAAGCCTCTCTTCCTACTGTGTGTAGATGGGCAATATTACTGCCGCGACAGGGTGGCGGAAGGACCAATGAGTCCTTCGACGATGACTTCTTCGCATGGTTGTCACGACAGATCTCGGTCAGAGAGGATTACCTCTATGCTGGGATTTATTTCTCGAGAGATCCTGAGATACCAGTACCTCTTGGAGAGGAGCGAGGGGAGATGGGTAAGTTTCCACCTTTGTAGTTTTTTTGTGTTTAAACATATGTAATTTTTATGTTGTTTTGTTATATATATCATTTTGTTTTGTTATACCAGAGTATTTGATGGATATGTGTTCGTTGTGTGCAGATGTGGGACCAGTGCGACTCGCTGACTATGCAAGGAATAGGCGTCGTCCTTGGCCAGGGGTCGCACTTGTCGCTGCAAGGGGACCAGTAGTAGCAGGAGATCTTCCAGCCGAGGAGGCTGAGAGGGTATTGAGACGAGTCGAGCGGAACTTTACTGCGCTCACTCACACGGTCTTGATGACAAAGATTGAGGACCTGCGACCATCTATGCAGCCTCATGTAGTGGGGGCACCACGGATGTGGGTTCGATTGTTTCGGCGTTTAGCCAACGCTATGGATCAGTATAACAGGGCCCACAGGCCTTGACTTTAGCCAGACATTTTTACGTGCCACGAGCACTACTTGTATATATTTTTTGAGGGCATAAGTCCTGTGACTCGTTATCGGTCATATTTTTGAGGCGCTTGCGTCCATCTATGTACTCTGGTTACTTTATGATATTATATATGGTTTTTTTGTCTTTTGTGTCTTATGGATCATGTGTGAAAAAAATGTATTTACATGTTTATGTGAATGTTCTTTCATATGTGTGCAAGATGCCAATCTAAAATTTGATTAGCTAGAGTATCGATAATTTGGTTTGATCTCCTAGGAACATGAAAATATGTAATATAATCAAAGTTTCGTTCTAAGAGGCGTACCCTAAGGAATTGTCGGTGTAAAGTTGGATCATGAACCCAATATACTCTGTTTAACTGAGACACAACCAACTGAGCGTTGAGATAGACCCGGATATGAGCGATACCAAATGACAAAACATCACGAAGAAACTCAATAACTACACTATACTCGACGACATTATTTGTGGTGTCACCTAAGAATATACCTCCAGAAGATAATAACTGGCCTCGAGGTGTAAAGATTACCCAATTTGCGGAGGCAAGCCTCCGAGTGTGCCGACTAGCACCGTCTGCATACCCAACGAACACCTCAGAATCACTTGACATCTGCCATAGTGACGGAAGATAACATCAACGACACGTCCATAACACTAAAAGAAACTAAAAAGTAATAGTACAAAGACTATACATATGTTACAAAAAGTTACCAACAGTGACTTGCCTATGAGTAATACTTCTTGAGGTAGAGCCCATTTCTAGGCTCCACCAAAGCATTCCCTTCAAAGTCAACTAGACGATAAGCACCCTTTTTTAAAACCTCTTTTATGATGAAAGGTCTAAACCACATGGGTTTGAATTTTCCTGCCCCCAGGGGGTCCTTATCTTGGTCATAGACCAGGACAAGGTCGCCTTCAGAGAAAATCTGAGGACGAACAGACCTATCATACTGACACTTGACCTTATGTTTGTGAGCCTCATTAGCCAGGGCTGCATCACGATGTTGCTCAAGGTATATTAACCGTTCTTCAAGTGGAGAAGTGTTTGGCAATAATTGTACTGCCAACTTTAGAGACGGGATCTGACATTCGATAGGCAAGACTGCCTCCAGCCCGTAAACAAGTTGGAAAGGTGAGAAATCAGTTGCAATCTTAACAGATGTTTGGTAAGCCCATAATTCCAAGTATAACATCAAATGACAATTTGACTTGGCTGAGTTGATCATTCGCTGTAGAATGGTCTTAAGAGTTTTGTTCACAACTTCCACCTGACCATTTGCTTGGGGGTAATAAGGTGATGAATGTTCCTGTCGTAACCCAAGCTTTGAAGTTAACTCGGTCATCATCTAGTTTTGAAAGTGACTGCCATGATCAGTGACAATCTCCCTTGGGACGCCAAACCTTGCTATTATCTGGTTGAATAAAAAGAGAGCTGCAGTTTCTCCATCATCTTTAAACGTTGGCATAGCTTCAACCCACTTTGTGAAGTAGTCTACAACTATGATGATATAACGGTGCCCCCTTGCTGAAGGAGGGTTGCATGTAGTGTAATCAATCCCCCACTTGGTGAAGGGATCAACTGTGATGACAGGAAACATAGGAGCGGGGTGTGCCCTCATCTTCTGAGAGAAGATTTGGCACGGATGGCACTTCTTGACCGATTCGATACAATCTTTGATAAGTGTCGGCCAGAAGTAACCCGCTCATAGAATATTTTGGGTTGTTGCCAACCCAGACAAATGACCGCCACAAGCTCCGGTATGGCAATCATTAACCACGATAACTGCTTCTTCGTGAGTGAGACATCAGCGTAGGATGCAGTCTACACCTCTCCGATACAATGTATCATCGAGTATGAGATAATTCTTAGCCTGATGGCGTATGTGTCGACGCTCATCATGAGAAGAAGTGGTGGGGCACTTCAAAGTATAGAGATAGATAAGTATATCTTCGTACCAGGGATCTGAAGAGGTGATAAAAAACATATCTCCTCTGATAGGCAACTCTTCGGGCACAAGATCACCTGACTCAACCAGAAGTTCCAAAATAAGTTCTGCGAAGACCAGTGACTTTTTGGACTTTGCTGAAACGAAATCTAAGTCAAACTCCTAGAGGATGACTATCCATCTACTGTTTTTTTTGCCTATTACCCGTCATGTCAACATGTATTGAAGTGGATTCACGACAACAATGATGATGGTCTTGCGAAACAGAATAGAATGACGGAACCGTTGAACAATATGAACTACTGCCAATGCAAGTTTTTCGATATGAGAATAATTGAGTTTCCGTCCTATGAGGCCTCGGCTCAGTTAATAGATAACATATTCTGAGAACAAGTCATCTTCCTGAACTAAGACCATGCCAATGGTTGACTCTGCTGCGCCCAGATATAATAAGAAATCCTTGTTATAGTTCGGTGGCCGAAGCAGAGGGGCAATTGTGAGTGCATGTTTCAATGCGGTGAAAGAGCGTTGAGCGAAATCGTCCCAATAAAAGGGAATGTCTTTTTTAAGTAGGCACATAAATCCCTTAGCTATCTCGGCATAGTTAGCAATAAAGTGTCTTGGAAAATTCACCTTGCCCTGTAGAGTCTGAAGTTGAAGGATTGTGCGTGGGGGGGGCAACTGAATTATTGCCTCAACCTTGAGAGGATCGACCATGATCCCTGTTGTTGACACTATGAAACCTAACAAACGTCCTGACGTTACGCAAAAGCTACACTTGTTTGGATTCAAGCGAATCCAAAAGTAGTGACAATGTTCGAAGATAAGTGGGAGGTGTGTGGGATGATCCATTCTCTTGCGAGATCGAGATGCTAAATCAAATAAGCCTCGACTATATGCTTGAGGTCATGAAAAGCAAAAGACATGGCCCGCTGAAAGGTTGCTCCAACATTTTTAAGACTAAAAGGCATCTTACAATACGTGAATGTACCCCATGGACAGATGAATGCCGTTTTGTGCTGGTCTTCATGTTTGATTTGTATTTGATTATATCCCGAAAAATCGTCCATGAAAGAAAAGGCCTCACAACCCGCACATTCATCAATGATCTGGTCGATGAAAGGTGTGGGAAAATTATCTTTGGGACAAGCCTTGTTCAAATCACGGAAGTCGGTACATACACGAATCGTGCCTTGTTTTTTATTGACCGGCACGGGGTTTGACACCCATTGGGTCAAATGGATAGGATAGATAAAACCAACTTTTAGCAATTTCTCAACCTCAACCTTAATGGCTGTTGCTTTCTTGGGGTTAACTGGACGAAGCTTCTATCATATAGGCTTGGCATTTGGATACGTTGTGATTTCATGTTCAACTATTTTTGGATCGATGCCTGGCATTTCCTCGTAAGACCAGGCAAAAACGTCGTAGAATTCTTTAAAAATATCGGTGTAGATTTGAATCTCTCCGAGGGAGCAGTCAGCTCCGACGAAGATATTTTCCACGACACCAGGGTTTCGGGAGATATTGATCGGTAAGGTTTTAGCGATAGTTTCCATATTACCCTCAGCATAAACCTCATGTGTAACTAAGGGATTAATAGGACAAGATTGATCTCCTGTCATAGTCATGGTGAATTCTCCTGCTTCAATTCGGCTTAACTCTAGGAGGAAGTATGATCTATGATGAAGCTCTTCCCAGGGTTTGTCCAGACTAGTCATTGCTTCTATTATTGCTTCATCAGAGGGAAAGACTAAGTCTAATGAATTGGTGCGAGCGAGAGAACCCTGAGCCCAAATAGGCTCTAGAAGTGGATCAAACTCTTGTGCAGGAGTTGGATCAGTGTGGGCTGAAGTTTTCTAGACTAAAGAGTATGCTACTTCAGCTGTGGACAAGGGCATGGACATGCCCGGGTGCCCTGTCCCATCCATCGTGGCCGATGGGGAAGGAAGTATCCACGGATCGTTGAAGTAAGTCATGTGGAACAGCGAAACTTGAAAAATCTCAACCTTATGGTGATTGGATATAAACTTGATATCGCCTTGCGGGGTCGGGTAATCGAAGGTACCCATCAAAGATGGGCACAAACCAACCCCTATGTTGACGACACCTGGTTGGGGATTATCAATCATCAGGACCGTGGATGCCCCCAATGCAGGGTCAAGTCTGGAGAAAGACAATTGATTGATGGTCACTATCCAACCCTCGTGTGGAAACAATAAGACCCAAAAAACTGTAGCAACCACAGCTTGCATGGCATAAGTCCAACTCCTTCCTAACAAGAGGTTATAGTCGAGGGGAGCATCGACTACCTCTATCTCGACACACATGGTCTTCCCTCCTAACTGCACGGGGAAAGAAGGAATGATACCATGTGGTTGGAACGAACGACCATTGAAAGCGATGAGGAGAGTAGGTGATGGAGACAAAACGGGCTGGCCAATGACCTTCCAACATGCCAATGACATAACACATGTCGAGGCACCCTCATCAACCACTGTGCGGAAGTTATTCTGAGTAAAAGTTTTTGTGGGATAAGCCACTACTATCCGAAACGCTACGTGGTAAGGAAGACGAGGTTTTAAGTCGGTTTTATCCAGCATGATTGTACCCGGATTACAAGTCTCGGTAGATCCTAAAGCGGTTAACAAGGCTTTCCTCTGGGAAGGGCATCTTTGGAGGACCTCCAAAGCGGACATCGCACAAGGGGTTTGTGATAAATCTTCCACCACAGAGTAGTTCTGGGCGGCCCTTGCATTTGGGTTATGAGAAGCTTTTTTGAAAGCGCCTTTGGGAATGCGTGTCATTGTTTCGCCCAACGTCTTCTCAATCTGTAGAGGAAGAGATGGGAGTTCAGCTTCTTTACCCTTCTCAGAAGTGCTTGGTTTACTATAGTCATGCGCTCTAGTCGATATAAAAGCATCACTTTTCACCATATATATGTTCATGGATGTGGGGTTGTGCGCCGGCGGAGAGGGTCCTTGGCTGCCCCCTTCTGTGCTTGTAGAGGCTTGTGTTAGATTTTGCCCATGTTGGAATGGATTGGTTAACACAGCAGGTTGTTGCTGTGTCACAAAATTTTGGGCCTCTGCAAGCTGGGGACAAAGGTGGATCGGGTGGTCTTCCACGCACAGGTTGCATGGATACCTCGCCTTCCGTTTCTCAGTATTGCCCTCGCCAACATTATCAATGGGTTTCTTATCCCCCTTACCCTTCTTTCATTGTTTTTTCTTTCCTTCAGGCTGCTGGGTGGCCTTTGGATTATTCGATTGCACAGTGTGTACATTCGACGTTTTGGTAGGGGGAGCAACCAAAGCAGTAGTTTGGCTGGCCGCTGTGTGTTGTATAGACACTTGTTGCAACTGAGTCGTTAGTTGCTCAACAGGATTTGTTTATGCTGAACCGACAATACCATCGGCATGTGGTCCAACTCTCTGTCTGGTTTTATCAAGTATTGAGCATGGTGCATCTGGAAAGATCTCGTATAATAAACCGGACTGAGAATAGATTATCTCAAGTTGTTGAGCTCTCATGATGGAGTCTTCTTCGGAAAATACTCCCGACGTCGTGACATCTTTGGACAACTGTGGGACCAAAGACTTAAGAAACCACTCGAGCAGGAATGCTGGTGGGACTGGTACCTTAATTAAACTCTTTCTTCGTCTCCATTCTTGAATGTGATCAGAGATATGGTCCGCTTTAGTTTGTGAGAAATTGGCCAACAGTTCGGTGCCAACGTCGTATCTCACAGGCAACTGGAAATGGTTTAGGAAAGCCATCGTTAGTTCACCGAAGGAAGTGTATCTTGAGCAGTCGAGCTCAATGTACCATTTCACGACACTCCCAATGAGAGTACATTGAAACAATCACAACTGTATGGAATCGTTTTTCAATGAGTTAGATGAGCACCAAAGATGGAATGTAGTCACATGATCTCCTGGATCTTCGTTAGGCTTGGCCTCGAACTTTGGGATGTCCAAAGGCAACTTCGTTGGCATAGGAGGCCAACATGGATTGTGACAGATAGGGTCATTCAACAACCTTGTCAAGTCTGGCAAATGCAAGGTTGCCAGGAAGGGTACTTTGGGTTGTTGGTGATAACTTGGGAAAAGGGGGCCTGGAGTTTGACTGGCACCAGGTTGCCAGGAAAATTTCAGCTGCTGGCTCGAATGCTGGTAGAAACCATGGCCATGGCCAGCATATGGATTTTGCGTGTGAGGAGACATCATCGACGAATTTCCAAAATAGGACATAGATGGTTGGGCATGGATTACATTCGAAGGACCTTGGGAAGGGTTGCCCCAGGTCGGTCCTGTGGGGATAGGCATAGTAATTTGTCCAGGGTTCCATTGATTGTGGGAAGAATTACCCTAGATCGACATTCCAGACGAGGGAATGAATCCCTGCCAAGAATTCCAGGGCCCTGATGCGGAATAAGTTCCTGGGTGTGCCCCCTGTGCAGGAATAGTACCCTACATAGGAATATATTGTCTGAAACCGGGGTTGCCCCCAGTTGGGAAAGTAGCTGACGAGAAGGCGTTGTTATCAAACGCACTGAACAAAGAAAATGGTGTCGAACCTACCGACATATTATGCGAAGGTGGTTCTTGACTCCCCGCTCCAAATAAACTATGGTGTGTAGGTTGCCCGACGGATTGCTGATGCGTGCCACCGAGTGAAGGGGACGAAGGAGGTATATGACCTCCCCCATAAGGGAAAGCGTTAAAGGAGTAGGAGTTCCCCCCATGTGACCTTTTAGAGGAGCGTTAAAGCTCCCTGCCCCTAGACCTAAAGTTTGTAAAGTGGAGTAGGAAAGTACAGGACTTGTACCTGAACTAGGCATCCCGTATGAGAATAGAGGGCCTGTCGCACTTGGTGTGAAAGGGGTTGTGGCCGCCGCCAAAAAAGGGATCGGACCATTGTGTGATGTAGAGGCGGTCAAGACCATGGTGGCTCGGATTGGTGACGGTGGGTTAGGAGGTGGAAACTCTCCTGTGGTGACAACCGTAGTGGGAATTGAAGAATTCTCAAAAGGAGTAACAACATTTGTTTCCATTGATGTGTGTGACACTGTCTAGCACTCGTAAGGATGAATCGGTATGATGGTGGGTGCTGAAATATCAGTGGTGGAAGTTTCAACCAGACCAAAAGCTTGCGCTCCAAAGTCTAAGATGGTCGATTCCTCTAGATGCTTGTCGGGCACAATTTCTTGTGACCCGGTTGCTTCAAAAGACCCTTGTTGGTCTAGCTTTCGCCTTAGTGGTGGTGGGGGTGGCTCCAGTGTAACCGACGGCAGGCCAAGAAGCCTTCGTGACCGGTGGATCTCATTATCCTCCACTGTGTGAGAAGATCAAGACACACTAGGGTAGTCTAACCGTTCAAAAACAATACGCACTAAAAAAGTCCCTAGAAGATAAGACAGACAAACACTAAATTAATTGGAAGAACAGTTACAACAACAAACACTAGAGCAACTTACCAGTGCAAGTGAAACTCGAAAATGGAAGCACCCTCCATGTATACTCTACAAAGCGTGGCCCAATGTATATCCTAGGTACCGCGGTATACCCCCGCAGTCACTTGTGTATGTCCCTAAAAAAGATAGGCAACTAGGTTGCCAACGCATGAACAGTCACCAGGCGGGTACAGTCGAAAGTCGGGAAGACCAAAATGAGCAGATTATCAAGCCTGAAACCTATTAAGGGTATCGAAAGCAAGTGGTCCAGAAGACAACTGAGGACCTCGAACGGATTTGAGACCCACAAAGCCTCATGGCAAATGCAATCGACGGAATCCCAAAACAAGCCCTCTATATGTGTTCTCCACTATGATTGGTCCAACTTTGGAGTGGTTATCTCCGCTACCTTTCTGCACACGACCTCATGTTTATCCCTCGTGTTAGAGGGGGGTCCCGGATAACTTTCACTATACTGGACTTGAACACTCCCTAACTTAGACTCCAATGTTTGATTTTAATGGCCTTGAAGAGTTTCCTCTCCAACCTAATCCAAGGCCCTAATCTTGAACTAGTTGGTTAACCCTACAAACATAAAAGTCTAATAAATTTTAGATTTAGTGTTAATTTTATGGCTTGTCTTATGTCAAGGGGTATGGAAGTGAAACTGATGATGTTTAAAAGACGAAAGTAAAAATGAATAAAAAGATGGAAACAAAAACCTTCACTTAATGCAAAATTTCAACAACTTTTCAATTTTTATTTTTTATTTTTCTAAGATCTTTTGAATCAACAAACTTAAAGAAGGATTTCAATCGACTATGAGCTACTTACGATCTAAGTAAACTATCAAGAACTTAAGAAAACAAAGATTTTTCACTGGCTACTAATGCAAAATCACACTTTTCAACCAAACAAGAAAATGAAAGAGATTTATTTATTTATTTAAATGCTGATAAAGCAAAAAGGAAAAATACCAACAAGTAAAAAACCAAGAAAAACAATTCTGTCCTAATCACAGATCGTAAAGAATAACTTCAAGAAATCACACACTAACAACTTAAAAAATGACTCTCACACTTGTCTAAAAACCCTATTTTTTTTTTAATGACAACTTTCAAGTGAAAAAAGAAAGCTAAGGCTAAGATCAATCCTAATCTATTGACTGCTAAGACAGAGATTCAAAAATCTGAGAGGTATAAATCTCATCAAGGGAAAGGATGACTGCCTTATCCTCAACAAAAACTATCCCGGACAAGTACACTACTGACAATCCAACAGCAAGCGTGTGCACGCGAGCTGTGTAAAGCCAGAGGGCGTGTACACGCGTTCTGGCCTTATACATGCTGCGTGTATCTCTAAAACTTTGAAACAAAATAAAAACAGACAATCCAAACCAGGAAGAGACCAGTGATATTGAGAACTAGGATCTCTTGAAGGCTTAGACACTCTCTTTAACAGAAACAAGGAAAACAATGTAAGGAAAAAATTCGTAAAACAAACTAATCTGAGATAAGACTACAAACAACCAAGACTTAGACAAAGTTCCAGAAAACCCCTGAAATTGACTGATTCTAACAGGGAAGAGGATGATTGCCTCCAAAATTTTCTGGAATCTACACGCTACTGTTACTTCTGTAGCTAGTGTTTACACGCGGGTTGCAATAAAGTAGGGCATGGGTACACGCGTGCAGACCTTAGGCAGGCCACGTGTACCTCTGTGGGTCTCGAAAAAACACACTCAAGAAAATAACAGAGATAACTGGTATGGAAGACCAGACTCTCTACTAGCTCAGAATTTGTAGAAACTTTAAAAAACAGGCAAGAAAACCAGTCTTTTAAAACGACCAAATTTTTTTTTTCCCAAGAACCCTAGAGACATCCCTAGTATGGTCACCAATTCTATTGTTGTGGGAAATCCCCCTACAGACTAGCAAATAGGTTTATATTATGCATGCAGATATGACCAAAAGAAACCTACTTTCTACCTTCGTCCCCAGACCTAATCCCCATTTCTTTTCAACAAATACATGGTTAGACCAACATACCTTGTTCCGGATGTTCGATGTCGATCCTTCTTCACGCTTGATCACTTGTTGGCAGCTATCCTCTCAATATTGATCTACATACAAAACAAGCAACAAACTACACATGCATTTTACCTACAGACTAATGGGTTAGAGATTCAAACATATATCTACTGAACTATGAAGAACTCATATAGTGGGACGGGAAAAACATTTCTATATTATTAACTTTAATGAATCAATTTACAATGTCAAGACCGACCACTGCTTCGCGAATCCTGATCCTGGGCTCCTCTTCAAATGTCCTCCAACTTCTTTGCTTTGTATGTCTTCTTGCACAAGGATGGCTAAAGGGTTGGGACAATGGGAATGTGTAATTGGGCATAGTTTCTTTACTCTTTTTCTCCTCCTCCAAATGGGACCTCTACCCCTTCTTTTATAGGCTAGAAGAAGCTAGGTATTTGGATGAACCCTCGACCATGCATGGCTGGGAGTTTCAGTTAACTCACCCAAAGCTGTGTGTTTCGTCGACAACTTTCCTTTTTTCATGCTTTTGTCTGTCCACGCAGGCTGTTTTAGGTCAGCTATCGTGTACACATGTGCAGTAATGGAGTAGGGCACGTGGGCCCTTATAAAAGAGGTTTTTTAAAGAGTTGTTCAGCAGTGCTTTGGCAAAGAAGGGATCTGAGATGGCCTGATGCCAGGTAAGCATGTATGGTGCAAATTAGGGTTATAACAATGGTGTGGTTCCACGTGGCTCATTTATGGGATTCCACGTGGCACCTATTTATTGGTTCGTTTGTATTGGAAAAAGTTGAAGTCCATTGGGGTCAAACCTGTGACCTTCGGTCCAAGTGGTGAATGGTTTTGCAGACGCCGGGCTACTAGCCCACCTGCATTTGTACTTGGTATATAATGTGCAAATGTTATATTTAAAGTTATGTGATTGTTCCAGCGATGGAGGATAGGGCTAGGGCTAGGCCCCAATCCCTAACACAAACCATACAATATTCCACATGACTGGTCACATATGACCCAACTCTAATACCATTGGCACAGATGTTATGTTGTTTGGCATAGCCCTCGGTTTTGACATTATCCCATATGACTTGTACCTAAAACTATAGTGTGGAAGTTTAGGAGTTATCCTCGATCAGTTGGACTAGCCCTCTGACCAAGGGTGTAACCAAAGGCCACAACTAGGGGCTAGGCTAACTATTGGCATCGACTGACGTGGCAGGTAGAAGTGGTATGCTGACTAGGTTGGCAGGTGTGTGAATCATATCATGTCACATGGAATTCATTTGGGTGAATGGTGTGGTGCCACATGGCCCAGTCATGGGATGCCACGTGGCACCCATTTATTGGTTTGTTTGTATTGGAAAAAGTTGGAGTCCATCGGGGTTGAACCTGTGACCTTTGGTCCAGGTGGCGAATGGTTTTGCAGAGGCCAGGCTACCATCCCACCCACATTGGTACTTGGTATATAATGTGAAAATGTAATATTTAAAGTTATGTGATTTTTCTAGCGAAAGAAGATAGGGCTAGGGCTAGGCCCCAACCCCTGACGCAAACCATACAGTATACCACATGACCGGTCACATATGACCCAACTCTATACCATTGGCACAGATGTTATGTTGTTTGGCATAACCCCCAGTTTTGACATTATCCCATATGACTTAGACCTCAAACTATAGCGCGAAAGTTTAGGAATTAGCCCCGGTCAGTCGGGCTAGCCTGTCGACCAAGGGAATAACCAAAGGCCATGACCAGGGGCTAGGATAACTATTGGAGCGCATGGAAGAATAGGACAAGGCCATATGGCCACACTTGCGGCCAAGGGCCGAGATCTAGGGGCCAAACCAACGCGCCAGACTAGCACAGGGCCACATGGAGGGCGCCAGGGGACCAGAAGCCCGAGAAAAAGGGTTTACACCCGATTTATGCCAAGAAAGTGGGTTTTAAACTTTATTTTATGATTTTAATTCGATTTTTCAGCAGTTTTGTGGGATTTTGGTCATTTTTGGAGGATCTTGTGCCCTTTTTGAGGCCATATCTTGGGGAGAAGTTGGGATGTTGTTACCCACTTCAAGCCTATATAAACCAGAGGTTCTTGAAGCGATGGAAAGAGGTTCAGAACAGGAAAATTATGAAGAATTTTTGAGCCAAAGCCATTTTTATGCAGGGAATCCATTGAGGAGAGCACCTTTGCGGGCCATTTTTGGGAGCTCCGTTCATCCGTTTTCAGTGCTGTCAGTTTTGTTGGGTTCTAGATATCTAGTAGAACATGACCAGATCAGTTTGTAATCCTTTTGGCACTATTATGATGTACTTTTAAATCTTTGAACAAAAATAATAAAGCCTCACCCACTAAGACAAAGGCCCGGAGACGTAGGCGAGATTGCCGAACTTCGTTATCAACTTTTGTTGTTCTGGTTTGTTGTTTCTTCATGCTTATTTCCATATCTGTATATTGTTATAAGCCTGCCATGTTTCATATTTTATTCTTCCTCTTTCATCAGTTTCCTAAATGGTAATTTAACTCATGCTTTAAACTCAACCATTGTCGTTTAAAAGATCTTTTAGGATCAGGAATACACAAGAACAGAGCAACAAAACAGAGAACCAAGAGCCTTTAATTAAGAAAAAATTGTTACATTATGTGAATTGAAAGAAAATTATTTGGAAGAGATGTTTGCATTATTCCAGAAATTGGAAATCATGAAGTTCTCTCATCTATAATAAAGTTAGAAAATCTCACTATCATAGGTGTAATCCCTAGTGCCTTAAAGGATAATTGGAATCCCCCTATCCACCTCTCTCTAAACAAAAGAGAATCACATTTTGTAAAGGTAAAGTCTCAGGGAAAGGATTTCCTGATCACATGGGACATGCAAGTATCTCCATCGGGGATATGGATGCTCACTAGCAACAAAGAAAGGCTTGTGACACCGGGGTGACTTCGTCGGTGCTATGGATGCTTGTTGGCAGGGGAGCAAGGCTTGTGACACTGAGGTGAATCTGTCGGGGCTATGGAAGCTTGCTGGAAGTAGAGAAACACCAAATAAATACACAATAACTTATATTCTCAGCATTCTTGATGTTATGTTTTCGTTATACTCCCTGCACCTTTTTCCTTTAGTCATTTATCATATGAATAAGAAATTATTTGAAAGCAATCTGATCAAAGGAAAGGGATCATCCTTCTTTGTATTTCCCAAGTTCTCGTGGAATCCAAGCTATGAGACCTATTGTTTCTATCTTGATATTTTTTGTGATGAGTGCTCCCTTCCCAAAATATGTGTGGACATCATATTATAGATATTCAAGGATTTGCCCAGTGTGTCGCCATTTGTTGTGATAGGCACTACAACCCTCCATTTTCCTTCTTTCCCTTTTAAATTTCCATTTCGATAAAATGAAGCCCCTTATTTTTTATGATTTGAGAGAGCCCTTAATTGACTGCTCTCTTTACCTCAAGACTTTTTTGGGAAGTCTCACTTAACTTAAGAATAAACTGGAAAAAGGAAGAACTTGAAAAAACCAATTTTTGAACAAGTCTGGGAAAATTGACCAAGTTAGTTTCAACTCTTCTGATGTACATTGGAGGAGTTCCCTATAACTCCTATGATGTACATCGGAGGATTTCCCCTCTTCATCTTCGATGAACCTCTTATCATGAAGGTTAACATTAACTCATCTGATGGAATCATAGGAGTTTGGTCCAACTCCGTTGATCCCTGTCGAAGGAGTTTCTTTCAAGTTTGTCGATGCACTCAGATGACTTCCTCTCAAGTATTTCGACCATAAATACCCTATCAACTCAACATTTAATGCTAAAACCATTGATTCCTATATTTACCAAGTAACAACAAATCTTCAATATCCTGCTAAGGAATCAAAGTGAGGAGAGATCTCTTCAGAGTAGGAACATGTCGAGCCATTACATCTAGACTCACAGCCTACCGATATCCTTCATGTGACATTGGACTACCATGTAAGTATGGGAATTCTTAATTTTCTTGCTAGGGTTATGGTTTCCTCCTTGGTTATTTTCACACTCCATTTTTCTTTGCTTCTTCATGCCATCCCTTTGTTTCTTCCACTACTCTAACCCGAGCCCATTCTGTAAATAGTGTTCACCAAACACTGTCAACCTTCTTGCTTGCACCTTGACAAGATTTTCTTGGATTACTTTCGCTACACAGAATTCAAATATTTATGTTCCCCCTTTAGATAAATTTGATGAAGCCCCAACCCTAGCATCTCTACCAAGCACAAGGAGCAAAGGTTGTTTTCCAATCTTAGTCAGACCCCTAAGTTAAAACCATACCCTTGTCATTTCCATAGGTTTTCATTGGAAATGATTTTGGTAAACCCTCTGATCGTATCGAAGGATTTATTGTTAACTCCTCTGATATGATCGAAGGAGTTCTAAGAAACCTCTTCGCCCATTCATCCCTTACTAGAGAAACTTAATATTAACTTCTCTTATCATATCATAGGAGTTCCCGTTAACTCCTCCGATATGATCATAGGATTTCTAAGTAATTTTGTCGATTCCCGTTATGCTTTGGAAGCTCAAGACTAAATACTCTGATGTGTTGTCAGAGCAGTTAGAACTAAATCCCCTGATGAAAATCGAAGGAGTTGTCCTAAAATACGCCATTCATAACTATAACAATCAAATTTTTAATGTTCCTCACAGGCCTTAGCACGAACTCCTCCGATTTGCATTGGAGGAGTTAGTCCTTAAACCTCATATTTTTCCTTTTAAGCATACTTTTCACCTGTTCTTCCTCAATTTCCCACCAAGTTGATCAAGCATGCATGCCATCACTTTAACATCCTTAGGTGATGACTCTCTACACAGTAAAAACCCCAATGAGTTCTATTATAGTTTAAATTCATAAAATGCATTTAATTTTAGGTTACATTTTGATATATGCATTGAACTCACCTTTTCTTATAGGTTCAAGCATGTCACCCCGAAAGAAAACAACAAGCAAGGTATCCGAAGCTCAGGCCTCCGGTAGTGGCCAACAAATAGAAGGTGATCCATAAATTATCGGAGCCACATATGACTATACATTAGGACTCCTTGAGAAAGAATGAGAAACACTGAAATGGGGAGAAGTATACCATATGTTCAAAAAAACTAACTTCTCTGTCGAAGCCGAATATCCAAATGAACCCCAAGTATTTAAGAATATCAGAAAGTCAGGAATCTTCAGAGTAGATACACACCCAAAATTTTTCCCCTTCACATATTCCATCACATGGATTCTAAAGAACATCAATGTAAATGGTAGATACATCTGCAATGTAAGGAAATAACCCATAGCTTCATTCAGACCCGAGTATTTGGACAAGTGCTATCATATTGAGAAGGGAAGAAAGAGGTCGTATAACAAGCTCCTTAGTGAGTTTGAGTACATGCCAAAAGACCTATTCCCCAAGAGGTACAGAGTAGACAAGCAATTCAAGTACATACGTAAAAGTGGATATCCCACAAGTTCCCTAAGAAGACCCTATCAGTACTTGGTAGCCAAGTTGTGTAGATTATATGGGGAACCCGATGCATCACAATTCTCCCTATATTACATGCCCCTAATATACTAATGCGCAGATGCATGGACACCATTCAATTGGGAAGAAATCATGTCTGATAATCTCACAGTGGCCATCTCTGCAGTAAAGGGAACCCACCCAAAATGTTTCCAAGCTTCCACATGTATTCATACCTTCTGGACATCATGTGCACAACCCACAAATACCCCAGGATGGGGTGGAGTTGGTAGACTTCTGGCCCATCAATTCATGTATACTGTAAGGTTCTTTGGGACCACAAGTACTGCATGGAATACCAAAATATATGTGAGCACTTTCTGGCCCCATTATACAAGTTCAATTTATGCACCACTCCCCCGTGCATGAATGATAAAGCTATAACAGTCATAAGGATAATTGGGGACTTGTATCTCATGTAGCACAACATGTATATAAGGGTATATGGTGCAATGAAACCATCCCATTTTCTTCCCCGATTTGTGACCAACAAGCTCCTACTCCAAGAAGTGGCATACCAGTCCATCATACATGGATTTGGGGGAATTGTATATCGACTAAAGAAATCAATCTGGCCCCCATTGCCACTACATGTTGGAAATTACTTCTTCAAGAATACCAAGCAAGCCCAAGTAGAGGTAAATACCCTTCTATCATATCACTTCAGAGAAGAGCGGTACAAAAGTCATGACCATAAGAGCGTCGTGCGAGAGCACTTAAATAAGATTGGTCTACCCTGGGAGTATACCACAGACATTTGGGAGGAGGAATAAGTGCACCAAAACAACCATACTTACAATGAGGTCATCTTCAACAGGCGTGGCCAGCCAAGAGGAAGGATCATAGATGAAGAAAAGGATAGGGAGGAAGCTAAGAAGAAAGAAGAGGAAGTTGAGAAATCACCCCTTACTTCCACCTCGATACACTTAGTTTCATAAGAAGAGGTAGAGAAAGGACTGACTAATAAAAAGAGGATGGATAAGGAGAAAGTCTTGAAAAAGAAAAATGATGTGGGAAAGAAAAATTGAAATATTGATACAGACAAGGCTAGGGATAAAGTTGAGGCAGAGGAGAAAGCTATAGTAGAGTGAGAGGTCAAACAAAAAGGAAGCTAAAGAGGCAACTGACAAAGCGGTTGAGGTTGAGAGACAACAGAAAGAGGTATAATATAGAGGGGGTGACACCCACCCAATGGAAATAGATATCCCATAAATGTCTATTGTAGATATAGGAATAGACATATCGGGCAATGTCCTAGGACTCAGACTCTGGGAACCATTCCAACCAATTGAAGTGATTGACTTAAGGAGATTCACCTATGACAACAAGACATGTATAATTGTAAAGGAATAGGTGAAGAAAGTGCCAGCAATGGAAGGGATGCCCATATCAGTTGTCACATACGTCCCTGTGATAGGAGATGTGAGGGAAAAACCCATAGCAATGATTATTTTTGGCTCTGCATTCATGAATGGTAATGTAGATAACATCAAGTAGAATGAGGAAAAAGAGGTGAGAATCAGAGAACTAGAGGAAAGACTCCAACAAGTTAGATTTGATGAAAGTAACCTTCAAATTTTTAAAGTTAGTGCCGAGAAGGTCAAGAGAGAATTACAAGAATCCATATTGACATGCATGCTCACCTAGACCTATTTCAAGAAGCGACCACCCTAATCATATAGCAAAGTAATCAGATACAAACAAAGTTGACACAATACAAAACTATCTGAGAAGGCATCAACAACATCAACATGTGGATTGCTAAAAATCCTGATGCACCTCCAGAATTATGCAAACCATCAAAAGTAGACAAAAAAACATACTTGTATGCACTTGACCATTGTCAACAGGTGGGCAGAAAGTCAATAGGGAGGTTACTAAATCACTTACAATATGCTCAAGGATACACAAAGCTGCACATGAATTAATCAAGAGCAATAGATTACCAAGGCTAGATGAGCTTGGGAAGAATATCATGATGGAAGAGCTAGTAGACAAGGTGCATGGCAACAAAAATCAAAGGAAGGAAGTGGTAAATGCTTCTACTACCATATCCAAAGACCTCATAGATCAACATTTGTTGCAACCTGTAAAACTCTATACCATGATACATGCTTTCATGATGACACTAGAAAAAGACATGAGCACCCTTAGAGACAACATGGCCATGAACAATGTAGCCCTAGAATAGCTGAATTACAGAAGGATCATATACTTGTATGATGAAATATAAATCTGGACGACATACATTAGGGACAAAAACCCATGAATGAAGACAAAACAATGTCTTGATAATGTCAACACATGTTTTGCGTTCTGTCTTTTTTCAACCACCCCTAATTTTGTCATTATTGTACACTTGTCACTGGGAATTAGGAAGTTGAACCATTTTTGTAACCACCTCTTCAAGAAGAAGGAAAAGAGTCATCCAACAATTACTAAGAAGTGTATAATAAAGAGTAGAGGCTTAGTGTGAAGGGGATTTTGACTCTTCAAATATTGTCTATTTCTGAACTATTTTGGGAACACAATGTCAACTAAAATTGGGGAGTTTTTCTTTGGAGTTTTCATGTATTATTGTTGAAACTGCTAATAAGGAGAAGCCCTCATGGCCAACCTTTTTTTGAGAAGGAATTATTTTGTGTGAAACAATATAAGCAGTGAATTGTTTCAACTAAAGATGAATGTTGTTCATACAGACTATAAGAATGCTAGTTGTTTATAGATTAACTCTTATGCAATCTGTTTTATTCTACAGTTTTAAGTGTTTCTTCGAATATGTTTATGCCTTGATATTCCGAGTTGTTAATTTGTGCATGTTGTAATTTGGACTAATGATGCAGTAGCATCGCTATCAAATCAAAACAAAGTGGACGTGGAAGTGAGGTCGACACATCAACACATTGAAAGAGCCAAATCGACTCTTAACCAACTTGGTAGCGGTGTGGAGATGTTTTTGAATCTCTCGTTAATTAATTAGTTGTATGTAAAGTCGAGCCACCGTTTTGAATTGACAGATTATTGAAAATCCTTACACGACTGTAATATATTACAGGTGTAGGATATTAGCCCGTATGAGTCATTAGGTTGCATTAATTAAGCTGAGTAGGTAACCATTGGAGTAGAAGGTGATAGAATTTAGATAGGAGGAAGAAGAGAAAAGAAGGCTCTGGGTCCTTAGACAAGTTTTCATTGTAGTTTTGTAAGAGACATAAGTTGTAATCATGTATTTATTTCTAAAATGAATAGAATAGAGAAAATTTATCCAATTGTACAGTGTTGATACTATTTTACAGTTGTTATGTGTTTTGTGGATGTATGATGTTCATGGTGAAGGAATGAATTTATGAAGAATTGAATAAGTTTCAAGTATTTTCTCTTCTATAAGTTATGCAAGGAGTGCATGTGAGAGACTCTTTTTTGACTCGAAGCTCAGAAGAGATAGCGTGGAACTTTTGTATGCAAAGTATGCATATTAAGCGCAAGGAGTGTGTATGCGAAGTCTTTGACTTGGAGAAAAAAATTGGGTTTTTCTCATAAGAAAGTGTAGAGGTCAGTTGCAAGGAGTGCACAGGACCAAAAACTAACTAAGTGTTGAAGAAATCCTTCAGAAGAAGAATTTGCAGAAGTTGGACAAGATAAAGGGTTAAGATCTATCCAAGAGGAGCCGAAGGAAACAAGGACCGTTGATTTAAGGAGGGATACGCGTCAACAGATCATAAGATCTGGGTAAATTGCAATTGGGTTTCAATTGAGAATTGAGACTGCTGAAACCCGAAGACCCGAAGTAAATCTGAACTGTCAGATCCAAAGGGACACATGGCGACAAATCACGAACTCTGGATAATAATACTCTGGGAAGTTGAGAATTGAAATCTCTGAACCCTGAAGGTCCGAAGTAAATTATAACCGTCGATTTGAGGAGGAAAAATGTCAAAAAATCTTTTATTTCAGGAGATAGCCATTGTGGAGAAAGCATGAGTTGATATTTGAAACTGCCGAAGCCCGAATCACGGAATAAATAACAGTAGTTGATTTAGAAGGGTTAGTTCTGATCCGTAGAATTGGGAAAGGACAAATCTGAACCGTCAGGTTCAGAAGTGCCATCAAGATCTTGAGATCGACAATCAAGAAGGATTGAAGGGATGGAAAGTACTTGGATGTTAAAAATTTGATAGCGGGCCACAATTGAAACCATGGTATTGCGAAAAGGATGCGTGGCGATTGGTAGCGAATTGCGGGGAGAAAAGTGGGTTGATCCCAAACCACTTTAGATCGCTCCCGAAGTCGTGTGTGGACATAGCCTGAGGTCACATGCAGGAAGGAGTTAATGGAGGATGAGCTAGTGCATTAGTCGTGATCACTCAGTAGTGAGAAGAAGAGATCGCAAGTGTTACATAACTTGCATCGAGAGACAAAAAAGGCCTGTGTTTATTTACAAGCAAGACCATTAAGGTTTTAGAAAGCTAATTCAGCTCCGAGAATTGAAGATCCTTGACTGGGAGGTCACGTAGCCCCAAGGAGAAAGGGGGGGTTTACACCAACTAATCTGGTTATATGCATTTGTACACTCTTGTTTCTAATTCTTCTCTTCTATTCCAACTATCTTTGTAGGAGTTTATGCAGGATTCAGTTTCATTTTTCAACTCACTGGTTACTTTTGTGTGCTACTAGCTAGGATAGATTAGATTAGATTAGTGATGTATTAGTTTTCTTTTCATATATAGTCTTCATCTACATATTTTCATTTCATATTCACTCATCATCCATCCTCATCAGTAAACCGGTCCATAACTGGCCAAAACCCCCAAAATAGTATCAATAGCATGTAGGCTAAATTTTGGGTGGGAATCCTAATCCAAAGGGTGCATAGTCTAGTTGGGACCATGTACCAGGGATTACCCCTTGTTGTTGTTAGGAAAATTCATACCCATCAACACCAACCCAATGGACAAGGGCTAGGATGATCTTGAACCTGCAATCCAAGCTTACTGTCTAGATCCGTTGCTATGAGATTAACATGTGAACCAGAGTTGAACAAAGCATCTATCTTGGTCTTGTTGAACTATATATAGATGTGAAAGATCTTGGTCATCTCCTTCTCTTCCTAGTGATAAAGGATACTCATATTCACCTCCTTCTACATAAATGTGCATACAATATTTTCATCCACATTAGAGATACTTTCAACATGTTTTCTTAAATATGTGGATATAATGTTCTTTTTCTTTTCGTCCTTCTTGTAGTTCTTTGGGTTCAAATTTGGATGTAGTTTCCAACACTTTCCTCAGTGTGACTGTCAATATTGCAATGGTTGCAATGGTTTCTAGGATCCTTGCACCAATGTGTAGTGGATGTAATCTTTATATCCTTTCCCACTTTCCACTTCATCTTCCCCTCCTTGGAAGCTTCCTGGTTCTCTTTCTTTAGAACCACTAGGCTGCCCCCTCTTTTTCCCTATGTTTTCCAGGTACTTTTCTTGTACACATGCCTCATCAACTATCCTTGGCTTGAAGAGCATCACCTACTTTCATAGATGATTTTGTAAACCCCGTAGATACTTGAGGAGTACATTTGGGTTCCTGGGAAATATACCCAACATGATGGCCATCTTTCTAAACTCAGTGGTGTACTCATGTAGACTCTATCCCTGTATTTGCTCGAAGTTGTGCCACCAAATCCATTGGTCCTATACATACCCAATAAGGTATAAGTAGGACTTGATGGGGGTTTTTAAGTCCTCCCACCTAGTTATTGGTGGATCACCCTCCAACCTAAGTGTTTCTATATGGATTTCCCACCAGGTTAAAGCATGGCCCTCTAACTTCAATCTAGCAAATGAAATATTTTTCTCTTCATCTATATGGTGAATGCTAAAATAAACTTCTAGTTTTTGCAACCAATGATTTAGTTATAATGCATCAATCTCACCTTGGTATTTCTTTATGTCCACTTTCGCTTCCATATTGAATAGTGACTATGAAGGGTTAACGACACTCAAACTTCACTTCTCTTTCTCAAGTTCTTTTCGTGACTCCTTTACTGGGTATTCTCGATCTCTCAATTTCCTCTTTGATTTAGAGCCCCCATCATCTTTGAATGGTCTGATATTACTTGTTAGAGTCACCATGAGGAGGTTCATATTATGGTTGATTTTGGGAACATGTTCTTCCAACCTCTCAAATATCTCTTTTGCTAGATCGCGAGGGGTTTTATCAACAAAATCGTTTTCCATGACTAGGGTTTCTACAAATTATCTTTAAGTAGATTCCCGGATCATGAAAATTCCCACAAATACCTAAAAGAAAACTTGCTCTATTACCAACATAATTTGTAAACTTCCATGGATATTCCACTAAACATTTCGTCACAATAGATCTGATAAATAAAACTGAAATCTACACTATGAAGGTTAAATTTATTTAGATTCCATAATATTTAGTTACTAATTTTTTGCTTATGCATGAAATAGATAAAATGTATAAAATAGAGAACAATAAAATACAATCACACACCATCCACAAATTAACACAAATATTTTCTTTGGGAAACCCTTATGGGAGAAAACCCAACTAGAGGGTGAGGTTGCTCTGCTCTCTTTTCTCTGGTATGCAATAATGAAAATACAAAGGAGAAGGAACTCTTTATGGAGTTACCTTAGACATATGACCTGTTAGGATGCTACAAAACATTAACCCCCTATGTTATGCTCTCTAATTTCCCACTCCCAATTGTTCTGCTTTTCTATGGAACAAAATACAATAACATAGAAAGGAATCCATTCTCCTCCTAGCGACTCGGTATTTAACATAGCTTGATGGCCATATAGGGTTAGTGTATTGACTTCCTCAACCCTACATTAGTGATGTGACCTTATAGAGTGTTCTAGAGAATCCACTTCATGGCTAGACTCACAGGTTTAAGTAATGGGGGTTGACGTTCCATCCACTCATACCATGGTGATCAATATGATAGGTCAACTTGCGAGAGGCATAACTTTCACATACAAACACTAATTGAGGCAATTCTTGCACCATTGGAAAGGTCTCGGTGTGTAGAATATAGAATATTTCTCCATAGTAAGGTTTGGACCATAAAAAGTGTCATTTGATGCCCCAAAATGGCTCAAGAATATTTCAGACAATATTTTGGACCCAAATTTCCAAATTTGGACCAGCTACCAAAATGGCCTTGCAAGTTGATTCTTCCAATTTTCCACCTAGAAAGTATTGAGATAGATGAAAAATAA
>ML788918.1:138323-159847 GCA_009831015.1 Picea engelmannii | reverse complement strand
GTGCCTGACACCAAACACATATCTCATAACAATCCCATTAGCTGAAAATTTTATTATATGTGTTCAAACTCAACACAATACAAATATATACATTCTCTATTGTTACTCTATTTTTTCTTCACATACCAAGAATGGTCCATTCTATTTTTCCCTAATGCGGATATCCAATCTTTAACATTTTTCATAGTCTTTGAGAGCTTAGTTTCCAGACCTTGGATAAAAGTGTTAGTCTTTTGTTGGCTAGCAGTGTCAGAATCCCTATTTGTAGTTTTGGATTCCATGATCATAGATCTTGATCTAGAGACATTCATATATACCCTCCTTGACACAGTTTTCCCCGGATGAAAAAAGAAAAATATAAGTTCTTAATTTTATAATAATAATATTGTTTCTAAAATTTTAAATTAAAAAGGATCATAAAAACGTCACCAAATAAAAAAGAAATAAAATAAAATAAGAAACGACCTAAAAAATGAATTAAAAAAAATAAGAAAAAATTAACCATATGTTTCAATAACAAAATTAAGGGAGCAATAAGTTAAACTAGGAATGAAAATGGACTTGGAAATCACACACGCAGCCACAATCCCTAACTCCTTGAACCCAAATATGAGAGAGGACTCTATCCAAGCCATAGTTGTGCCAATATTGGTAGGTTTAGAGGTATGCAATGAGATCACACTGAAGTTGTATTCACATATGGGATTAGAGCTTAAGAATGACGCTATAATTTCCTTTGAGGAGCTACAACCCATCAAAATCTTGGCCAAGCAAGCCTCCCATCTCTAGGGTGATCATAGTACAACTACTATCATTGGGATACTGATGAATGTGAGCCTATAGATGTGGAAATAAGACACTATGGAATTGTAGGTCTTTGTGAGGTCCCTCTCTAGAAAAAACCTATGTTTTGAGATGAAACCCTTTGATTCAATTTCTGTTTAAAAAAATAGATACAACAGAGGGAGGGGATCCCTCTAAGGAATTAGAGGTTTCTCTATTCAAGAAGGAATCTCCATGGTAGATTGTTTCTCATGAACTATGGCATCAACAAGGATGATACTATGGATCTAGTTTTGATACTTCTTAGGGGGAGCTCAAGGTGCCAATGCACCCTCCTCTTCTTATCCCCCCTAATTCAAGAATGCAGTGAAGCTTGGTGTTTCTGGTCCCTCAAAGGAAAATAACCCTCTTATTCCTACCTTCCTATTGGATAAATTGAAAAACAAATCAACATTGGAAGTGTTATATCTGCAGTTCTACACTTATGATACTTTGTATCAAAGAGATTCCATCATTTGTTGTTTCAATGGGATTTGTCCCTTTGCAATAATGCTTCGTGAGTTATTGAATCATACATGGAATTCCATCTGTGAGCTCTTCCTTTTCTTTAAGGGTTACTTCATTGTAAATTTTAAATTCATAATGATATCCAAAAATTGTTCAACAAAGGACCCTAGTTTTGGGGAAGTGCATGCCTATCCTTTCAACCCTAGTTCTCCAATTTTGACTTACTCACCATGACTATCATGAAAACTCTAATTTGGGTCAGGCTTCCAAACCTTCCCCTTCACTTGTGGGTTCTAGATTTCCTTTCAAATATTGAGAATTTTCGAGGTCAATTTATTAAAGTTGACGAAGTTTGGATTGTTCAATAGCATGTCACATTTTCCCACATATGTGTATATCTCAACCTCAACCATGGTTTACCCAACAAGATGATCATAAATTGGGTTGATCTCACTTTTACTTAGCATTTAGATTATGAAAACACAACGTTCATATGTAGATTATGCCAATAGGTTGGTCACCTCCATGAGTTTTTTTCATATTCCATGGGCTCTTATCACTCCAATGAATTCAAGATAAATCCCAAAGGATTGCAAGAAACAAAGGAAAACATGTATGATCCCACCCAGAAGTAGCATTCAAAGTAGCTGTAGGAAACCTCAGTAAAGAAAATGGCTCCATCAGAATTAGAGGAGTCCATTCGAGTTCCCTATAGTAGCAGTGAGGAGAAATACTTATCTTTGGTTCCTTCAAACCCCCTTGGTAGTTTAAAGTACCTCCATGAGTCTAACAATTTTGACACAAACAAGGATGCAAAGAATATCTACAACTGCCCTGTGCTTATAGCTCCTTCAAGAGATTTAGTCTCAGCTTCTAAGTCATCAACCCATTCCAATTCAACTAGGTTGATCGATTTTTGGAAGAAAAAAGGAAATAGAGGCCCACACAAGACAACCCACAATACTCAATTATTATGTGGGAGTCGGAAGGGAAGGTTTTTGCTAGATACAAAATGTAGGGGTGTGAAATGTGGGTTTATGATTTACGACATATTGGAATAAAAAAACTACTCACTCTACATCGAATTCAAATATGAAAGAATGCGGGGATTTGAAAATGTGGGAGATGCAAAGATGTGAGGAAAGGGAAACATGATTGTTTGCACTCTACATTATGCATGTAGAATGCAGAAAAGGAAAGAAAAACCCAAAAACTAGACTCTACTCTCTCTCTCTCTCTCTCTCTCTCTCTCTCTCTCTCTCTCTCTCTATATATATATATATTGGTCCAAAAAATTTTGAGAAAACAATCAAAGTTTTAAAGAAAAAAAAAACCAAACAAAATATAAAAAAGAAAGATTTTGTCCAAAAATAAAAGAAAAGCAAAATGTAATGTTATAAATTTAAATAAATAAGTAAATTAGACAAGTTTTAACAAAAAACTGAGTTGGCAAGGGGTGGGTGGGTGTGTGATTCTATACAAAAAGTAGTCTAATGTGTTAAAAAAAAATATGAAAAAAACTACAGAGTTTAGGGTTTGTTCTTTAAAAAAATGTTTTTTTTGATAAATGATAAAAATTGAAAAAAATTACTAACCTTTTATGTGCTAGAAGCTCCCTATTAAATTCCTCCTTGCTGGTCTTGGAACTCTATTTTAAATTGTTCCAAACTCTTTAATTAATGCTCCCCAAGATTGAATGCAAAGTTAAGAATATGAAATAAGAGTATGTTTAAAAAATAATTAGGTTAAACATTTCCATGTTTAGTGAATGTGGGATAAATTAAAAATCTGTATAAAATTTAATTACCTAATGAATGAGAAATAGAAATAGTAAAATCTTTATTTAATTGTAGTATTTTTTTGGATTTATTAGTGTAAGAGATCTAAAAACTGGACACTATTGAATCCAACAAACTACTACAATAGAACTGTGAAAGTTTGCATAATTAAAAGATTTATTTAATTTTGGAGGGAAATATTGAAGGGAAAAATTCATTCTCCAAGTTATATGTTTGTTTATAGAAGGGTGGACGATTGTACCATTCCATGTTTTTAGTGAGAGGGCATGGGTTCATCTGATATAGAAGTTTATGTTTCTAAGGCATCAACATCTCATTCACGTACCTCTTATTTTGATAATAATGAATACTTTGAAAATACCTCCAATGTGAATGATGAGTTTTTTTTTCACCCAATGAAGAGTTTGATTATAGTGCAGGCAATGAGATTGAGCATGTTAATGAAAAAATTTCTAATTATGAGGACATTCAAGGAACCACTAATGAAGGGGAATAATGTGATGGCAATAATTCTTCTGAACAATGTAACAATAACATCAATGATGTGGACAATACTCAAAAACTACCTCCAAGTGATGATTTTGATGAAAGTTTAAATGATTGGGATGATAACTTTTCTCCCAGTGATGGATTTAATGGAAGCAACAATGGAGATTTAATTGGTAGCATTAGTTTAGAGGATAGATATGAGGATTTTTCAAATGATGATGGTGTTGATAATGATGAATATTTTCCTCCATTGGTAAGGAATTTAAAGATAGTGATGAATATGGCGAATATTTTCCTCCAAGAAGGGATTTTAAAGGCAATGATGAGGATGATGAAAATTTTCCTCAAAGTGGGGATTTTAAAAACAATTATGATGACTATGATGATGGTGGAGACTTTCCTCCAATTGGGGAATTTAAAATCAAAATGAGGATGATGATTTTCCTGCAAGTGAAGATTTTAAAGGAATCGATGATGATGTTGTTGATGGTGAAGACATTCCTCTAAGTGAAGAATTTAATGGGACAAATAGTGTTCAAGATGATGAGGAAGACTTTCCTACAAGTGAATAATTTAATGGCATTTATAATGTTCAATATGATGATGATTTTGCTTCAAGTGAAGACCTTCATGGAAGATCCAATGACATTGGTGAGGATGGTAATCATTTTCCTACTGAGTTTGATATTCCTCTTAGTGATGAGATTAGCAACGAAGATGATGATGGGCCTAGGAATGGATATCATGTTCTAAGTCATTCAAGTGTAGCAACTTGAGCTGGTCAACATTCTCTTGTTGGGTCTCCTAACAATGTTGAGTATGAATATAGTGAGGATGATATTCCTCATAGTGATGAGCATATTCTAGATATTGAGGATGATGATATTCCCATAAACACAATGGAGACAATGCAAAGAAGCATTGCATTTGTGACCAGGACTATAAATAGGACTAGAAATTTTTATATCAATCCAAATCATTCGAGTTATACAAGGTATAGGAAATAATTGCTCTTGAGCTCAAGTTCTAGTAGTGATTTGATTTCAAGTGAATGTTGTCAAAATAATTTTTTGAAAGGTATAAACTACAAATATTCCTTGGAGAAAAGGAAGACATATTTTTCAATGAACAAAAGCATGTAGAATTCATATTTAGGGGGATGCATGATACATACAAGGACATGTTAAGATTATCACATTGAAAATATTTTACTGTATAGAAAGGCATTAAAAAAAATTCACTCAATCGGTAATATTTGTCTATTAAGAATCCAAACACGATTATAAAAAGATACTACATTTTATTCAAAAGAACATCATGGATGAGACAATGGGCCATTATAAATATTGCAATGACATGGATTCCTGACTTATTTTCCAAGAATGGAGAGTGTATGTTAAATAAAGACATGAAAGGTATTCCAGAAAATTTCACAAGGTGGGAAATCTACAACTTATACAACAAATATGTTGAAGGTGCTAAAGGAAATGGTAATTTCATTACATATGCATATTTTACAAGAGTATGGAAAAAATGATTCAAGAATGTCCATCTTCCAAAGAAATAAAGGATCGGGGTTTGCAGTACATGTGCTTCTCTTAAAACAAGAAGGGGTAAATCAAAAGGGGTAGAAAGAGGTATATATCTACAAAGTTATTTGTTAGAATTAGATAGTTATCAATTATGAAAACTTGCATAATATTTGTGTTTATGTTATTTGTAGATTCCCTTATGAAAGCACTTAAAGTTCATCACAATCAACAATCAAGTGAATGAAAAAAGTTGTACAAACATCAAAAGAAGTGTTATGATTCTCCAAATAAATATCTAGGTTTGATAATTGATAACATGGATTAGATAGTAAAAATTAAAAATAAACAAATTAATTAAAAATTTACAAAAAAAATTTCATAACTGAAGAATTTAAAGAAGGATAATTTTAGTCAGTTTCACTTGGTTAGTTGTATGTTTTTTAATGGTCAAATGCATCCAAGGGTTTACTTCATAGCTCCAAATATTCACAATGATGTAAATTTTATCATAACTGTAGTTCATCATGTTCTTACTCATTGGTTCGATAATATTCCTCAAGTTCTATATCCACAATTGGACGACAACAATTGTGAAAACAAAAATCAGATTGTGTTTGGATGTCTAAGCATGCTTGATGAAATGGGAATTTTTCAAAAGGTAAAATTCAATGTTCTTCTATTTGGGCACATACATGATCATATTCAATCAAATGTTTAGCTATTTTGTAGTAACATTGAATAGGAAGAATGCTGGGATCCTTCCATCATTAATTGGAACTATTAAGAAAGCATATTATCTAGAGCCTATTTTTTAAACATCAGAATAAATTGTTGACATGTGGAGATTTATTCAAGGATCGCATGTTAAATACGAGTGCATTGAACAACTTAATGATACTAGCTTCCATCATCAATTCTGTATCAAAAGGGTTGACAAGAAAACACTTATATGGGGAAAGCACAATTGTAACATCCCACTCTACTGAGCACATGTTATCGACTTATTCTTTGAGGACACTTGCGTGCAAGTGATCCGGTTATAATACAATGTTATTTGTTTCTACTATGGATTTTACATGATGATGTTGATGGGTTGTGATTTATTGTTACTTGATATATGTATTGACAGATGCTATTGATGAGTTTTCCCTGAGTGTGCATGACACTTGACAGATTGTGGATGTCGATGGAATCAATGGACCTCCTTGGAATCCAGACTGAGTCAGGGAGTGGATTGTATTTGGTTTGAGTATTTCATTTTACACATATGTGACATATGATTGATTATAGTATGATTTTGTATATGGATCATTGACAATGTTTTGTTAATGGATGCAGAATGGAGAATGCTTGCTAATATGACTCACATAAGGAGTAAAGGGGCCATGCATAGAAAAACAAACATTGAGGGAGAGGTGTGGTAGAGTCCCTATCACAGCCTACTAGCACTGCCACCATGGCTCAAATTGTAGGTTAACAATTACCTAGTTCGAGAGTTCCACGATGTCATGAGGGAAGACTGAGACAGTCACTCATGAAGATTCTAAGGGGCCTGCAATAAGGTAGAGTCCTTATTCCTTAGAAGCCCTTAGTCTCTCACAAGGTCTCTTGAATGGAGTGTTGACTCCAAGGGTTGGACACCTACCAAAACTAGTCAAAAGATAAGTGGCACCCTTGGAGCACGGGAGTGCATCTTGAAGGGAACGTCACGTAATTTAAAAAGAATCTTGAGTCAATGAATGATCCATATTGGATCCAGGAACCAAAATGGGTCCAGGAAGGCCTAAAAATCAAAGCGCTCATAATGGCTTCAAAATGGACGCGTGCATAGGCCTTGTCGATATGAACCCAACACAACTTGAATGGGCTCAAATGAACATCGCATGACCATGATATCACAGTTTGTTCATTTCGCCAGACATGCAAAAAATATGCTGACTCTACAGTGTTGACGTGGCCACTGACTATACAGGCCGTACGACCATACAACTGACGTGGCAAGGTGTGTTGGTGCTGATGTGGGCAGGTATAGATGGATGAGTTAGGGTGTGACATGTGGCACCACTGCAAGGGTGACACATGGTACAGGATGACGTGGCAAGGCCGTACGACACGTGGCAACTGACTGACGTGGCAGGTATCGTGGATGCTGACTGGGAATACACATGTTGATAGTTGGATGAACTAGCACTTGAAATGTGGCATTTATTTGGCAAGTGGTAAGGTGCCATGTGGCCCAGTCATGGGCTGCCACGTGGCACCCATTCATTGGACGTTTTTGTTTTGGCAAAATTGTATGGAGTGCACGGGATTTGAACCTGTGACCTATGGTCCAGGAGAGATATTTGGCAGGGGTCGGGCTACCAACCCACCCACGTTACGACTTAACCAATATAGCACAAAACAAATATTTAAAGTGATGTGTGGGTTCAGGCAGAGGAGAATAGGGCTAGGGCCTAACCCCCAGCCCCGACGCGAAACATTCCATATGACCCTTTTACATATGTCCACAACATATACCGTTGTTGGCGCAGATGTTGGGATATAGCTCCTGGTTTCAACACCTTTCCACGATATGACCCGCCCTATATATTGTTAGCGCGCAAAGGGGTTAGCGCCTGGTTGGTCGAGCTAGCCCGCCGACCAGGACGCTTGACCAGGGGTCAGGGTTTACCACAATTGGGTGTGGAGGATAAGTTTTGGGCACATGGAAGGTAAGGGATGCGGCCACATGGTCAAGCACATGACCAAGGGCCTATTCCGAAGGGGGTCCAACGAATCAACGCTAGACTAGGGCCACATGGGTGGTGCCCAGGTGACCAAGAGCTCGAGAAAAAAGGGTTGCACCCTGTTATGTGCCCAAAATGGGTTTTTATACTTTATATTAAGATTTTAATTGATTTTCTCAGCTGTTTTGAGAGATTTAGGCCAATATTGGAGGATCTTGGGCCCTTTTTGAGGCCAGATCTTGGGGAGAAGTTGGGAGGTTGTTACCCACTTCAGGCCTATATAAACTAGAGGCTCTTGAAGCCATGGGAGGAGGTTCAGAATAGGAAAATGATGAAGGATTGTCGAGCCAAAGCCATTTTGATGCAGGGAAGCCATTGAGGAGAGCACCTTTGCGGGCCACTTATGGGATCTCCTCATCCAATTTCAGTGCTGTCAGTTTTGTTGGTTTCTTGAGATTTGGTAGAAAAAGACCAGATCGGTTTGAAATCCTTTTGGCACTTTTATGATGTACTTTTAAATATTTGAATAGAAATAAGAAAGCCTCACCCACTGAGACAAAGGCCTAGAGATGTAGGCAAGATTGCCGAACTCCTTTATCAACTTCTCTTGTTATGGTTTGTTGTTCTTCATGCTTATGTTCAGATCTGTATATTGCTTTATGGCTGCTATGTTTCATTTATAATTCTTCCTCTTTCATTAATTTCCTAAATGGTAAAATAACTCATGCAAAATAACTTAACCATTGTCGTTTAAAAGATCTTTTCGGATCAATGAATCTAGGTGGCCTAGAAAACAATAAATTGATTTGACATTGTCAGATTTAAAATAATTAATTAACGAGTAATTTTATTAATTATAAATCTCCATAAAAATCTAAGCCTATTCTAAGACAAAGCCTAAGTCTAAGTTTAGTTAAGGGACTAAAATAAAATGTTAAATAAAATAAAAGATTAGAGATAAATCAATCTAAAGAAAAAATTGAGATAAATCTAAAGATTTCATATAATGCACATGTGTGCAATAAAATACCAAAATGGAATTTTAAAATAAGAAAGGAATAAATCATGAGCAAATAGGTGTACACATAGAAAGGTATATAGAGTTTAGCTACCACTAGTCTAACTAGAAGAAGACTCTTATTTTAACTCTAACTCAGATTTAGTAAGGAGTTAGTCATTAAATGAGAATCTGGGGAATAAAGAGACAACTAGGAGTGATTTAAGGAACACATTTGGGAAATGTGAGGTAAATGGACTTTTAATTAAAATAAAATATGTAATTACTTGTGCAACTTGGGGAGAGGGTGAATAATCCTAAATTGTTTAATTAAAAAGAAAATTAATTGTGCATGTGGGCATGTGTCAGTAAGGGAATTCCTATAAAGCAAATGTTCTAGATGGGAAAGGGAAAGAGATTGGTTATTGGTAAAGTTATGCTGCCAAAATCATTTGACTAGTTTTACTTGTGAGAGTTGGGATACCAAGATTGATCTAGAGTGGTGGCGCTACCTTACAAGGCAAGCTTGGAGCTAGAGTATTTCTGGTTGAGTGTGCTTGGCCCCTTTGCGGCTCGGGGGGCTAAGGGGGAAGAAGAGTACCCCTACAGTTGGTTGGGAGGTACTGATGAAGTCTCAATGATTAGCAAGCGATAGGCAGGAAGGAGTGCCATTTGCTAAAGAACCTCTTCAGATTCTTCTTCATCGGTTACGGTATTTTTATTCTAAGAATTAAAATTGCTTTAGATTTTAATTATTAAACAAAGTTTATAACTTGTTGTAATCTGTGTTGAATTTGAATTCAAATATACTAGATCCTTGATGGATTATATGAAAAATAGAAAGTGAAATTGGTATTCATTGCATTTACCATTTTTTGCTAAGAAATTGAATTTTCCTTATTATGGCGCCTTCTAATTTTTTAATCCATTCAGATTCTTCTTGCTCGCTGTTATCTGGATTTTCAAGGAATTTTGCTTAAATAATTTATAACTATTAGTAGATAGGTATATACAGAAAACGATTCATCTGGATCACTGCTTGAGTTTGCATGTCAGAGTTTTTATTATTTTGTGTTGTTGAATATTTTCCAACAATTTGTAGATTCACATTCATTGTGTAAATGGTAGTCGTTGTCAGTTAATATCAGATATGATTGAGTCTTCGTGGAGCATAGTTTTAAGTAATGCAAGCCTGCATTTGTTTATTGACAATTTATATATTTATATATTCTCCAAAAATCTCCTTGATTTGGAAGGATTACATTAACCCTTGCAGCTACCAATTGCATTTTATAAGGTTATGAGATGAATGTGTTCTTGGGTGATTACTCCCTGCTTCATGAGTTGATTTTTTATTGTAACTTGGTCACTGGTTATGTGTAGAAATAATTGTACTCATTGGTGTTTTCCTGGGTAATTGACAATCCAAACCTAGTTGTTTTCAAATTATATCGATAGGAGGATTACATTGTTTTAAACCAAACCTGTAAACCATTGTTGGGCGATTCCTCGTGGGTACATAAAACATAATTAGTTTGCACCTATATGCATTCATTACCGTTCTGAGATAAATTCAGATTTCTTGGTGAATAACTTCTGTTTAGGACCCAAACTCTTGCATGTTGATAAACTTGAAATTTTTAAATCCTTTGGGCATTCATATCTGAATTCATATGCTTGAGTACATTTCTAAAATCGTTGATTTTGTATATATTTAAACACTTCAAAATCGGTAGTCGAGTCATATGAATCGGCCTTGTAGAAGTCTAGTTTGGTCTTGCATTGTGTGCTTAATACCATGGGTTCTTCCCTCCTTGCCGTATGGGCCTTCTCTTGTTGCCTTGTGTGCAGACGTTTCCTTTTATTGAGTTAGGCATTGACTGCTACGTGTCATCAAGTTTAGAATTTATGCTTTTGAAAACCTTGTTGAGTGGAATTTATTTTCGCTGCCATCCCAATGGAATCTCTGCCTAAATCTTTGTCTAATCCTGGTGTTGTCATTTAACCAAGTCTAATTTGTTGACACTTCTTGATAGACCATGTATCAAATCTACGATCCTTTCCTCTAAGACTACACTTTTAGAGAATCGTTTTTGTTGCGAGATTGAAATTAAATTTATTTGTCAAAAATTTTAATACCAGGTCAGGTGTCAGATCCTGGACCGGATTGAGTGCTGGATCCAAGACCAGATTGAGTGTCGGGTTATGGTCTGGAATGAGTTTGGATGGTTCTGCATTCTTGGTGTTGTCCTTCTTGAAAACGTAATAGCTTCTTTAATCTCCATGTTCACTACCACACCAATGGTAGCCTCTGTATAAACTTACGGTATTTTTATTTAAAAGGTCTATCAATTGATGCATCATCTCTAGCGGTATAATAAATTGGAAATCCCATGTTTTAAATGAACCTCTTCCTTGATCAGATCCCAACTCTTTTATTTACCGAATCCTTTATTCGATGTCTGTTAATTTAAATTCTTTTATCATCAATTAGTTTTGTTTCAAGGTCCGAATCAAGTGTCGGATTAGGTGTCATATTAGACTGTCCATCATTTCAAGGTTTATAGCATTTTCTGAAGCCTTAGAGTTCTTGTAAAGAGCTTCCCAACTTAAATCTCAGCGTATTAACAAAGTTTATTTTTCCACCATAGTAATAACATGAAGTGATTGAATTATCTTTTAATCTCCTTATATAAAGCTAAGTCAACTAGCATGTGAAACCTTAATTGAAATTTAATTATGGGTTGACTTTCCTAGTTCCTGAATGGATATGTGATTAGTTGAAATCTTGTTATCTTACTTGTTATGATGAGATCAACTTATAGTATTATACTTGGATATGATGTGATGCAGGAGCATCCTTATCATCATTAAAAGGAGGACAAGATGGAAGAAAACACATCACCCAACACATGCATGAAGCTGATTTGAACTATACAAAAGAGAGCACACCTTTTTGAATTCTGAATTTTATGAAAATAAGTGTAATAAATGTATGGAGGCTGAGGCCATCCCCAAATATCCTTTTAGATTGTAATCTCTTTAATGTATAGATAGGAGGTACAGATATTGAGCTTAGCTTTGATCTATTTTGTAAATGCTCATTAATATCACAAGAGTGCAGTAGGTAGGAAGGAGAGAAGGATTGAAAATCCCCTTCATGTATATTATTTGTTTTCTTGTTCATTAGAGGGGGTTTCTCATTTTGTGATAGTTGTTATTGAGAGAGAGAGAGAGAGAGAGAGAGAGAGAGAGAGAGAGAGAGATTGCTGTAGAGAACTAGAGAGAGCATTGTACATGTTCTGTTGAAAAAGAAGTTGAGGACTGCCTATATCTATGTATTTTATCACTTGAATGAATAGAACATAGAAGCTTTGATCCAAATATTGGTTGTTGCCGTTACTGTGTTTATATGAATGAATGGTAGGATTTATGTTCATTCAAATTCTCTTTTTATACCTGTTCTTATGTTTGCAAGTGCATTTTATGGTTAAATGTATGATTCTATGAAGTAAGAATAAGTTTCAATTATTTCTCTTATGAGAATTCATGCAAGGAGTGCACATTTGTCCACAAGGAGTGCATTGACAGATTTAAGTTTAACTCAGAGAAGCTTAGGAGAGATAATGTTGGACCTTTGATAACAACAATGCAGAGAAAGCATAGAGCCACACAAGGGGTGTGTAGGTAGAGTCATTCCCAGACTCATTGTTCAAAGAAAGAAAGTCGAGTGTTGCAGAGTTTCAAGACTCCCAACCGGGCACCCAAGGCTTCAAAAACCTTGGAGGAACAAGCTGAGGAGAGATAACTACCACCAACATCACGAAAGTAAACTTAGGAAATTACTAATCCCAAACCTTTTACAATGCAGGATGAGTGCACAGAGGGTAGTCCGAGGTCTCATGTACCTCCGAAGTTAAGCTCAGGAGGGAAAGTGACTAGAATCATTTAAAGGGAAGGTTATTTAGGAGGAACGAAACTTGTCTAGCGTCTAGAAATTTTGAAGCCTCGAAGAGAACTAGATTGTCAGATCCAGGGTGGACACGTGGTACCAGATCCTCATTGTGGAGGAGAGGCACTCCGGGGAAAAGTTCGTGTAGTGAAAAAAAAAGTCTCGAAGCTCGAAGACAAATCCCATCATGACCGTCCATCTTAGAGAAGACATGCGTCAGAGATTCATGCATTCAGAGGAAGGGCCCTTCGGAAAAAAGCTTGCGAAATGGTGTAAGAACTTCTGAAGCTCAGAGGCCGGAGTTCACCACAATTGTCGATCATGGAAGAGAAACGTGTCGACAGATCGCATATTCGGAGGCAGAGCACTCTGGGAGAAAGGAAAAAGGGAACACTGACCCAAAGTCACTCAAATCTCTAGAGGCCAAACACATCCCGACCGTCGATTTGAAGGAGGGAACGTGGAGCCTGATTCGTAGCTTCGGTTACAGGACACTTTAGGATTTTAGAGTAGTGTTTGATGCCAGAAGTTCTAAAACCTGAAGTATTAGCACCTTTGGGTTAAGACCCAGGTCATAGCCAAGGTCACATGAAGGAAAGGGCCTAGTGAAAGAGGGTTAGCACCTGTCTTGTAAGTTAAAAAAAAAAAAAAAAAAACCGCCGAGGAGAAAACTTGTGGGGCTATTGCTTAGAGATGTGGCTGGAATTGGGGGCATGTGTATGTTTTGGGAGCTCAACAGGATCCCAAGAGTCAATTCGACTCCTAACTGATTGATCCTTTACTGGGAGGTCGAGTAGACCATGGGAGGAGAAGGGGGGTTTGTACCAAGTGGTATTAGAGCCAATTTTTTTTTAAGCTCTGTGTGGAGAAATCTCAGCACCATGCCGCCAAGAAGACATAGGAACAAACTTGTATCCAATCTAGTGATGGAGGAAGAAATGAGGAGACTCCGTGCAAGGCTAGATGTTATGGAGACTGTACAGAGGAGAGCACCAGATGCAGGTGAGTTCAGTGAGGTTGAAAGTGAAGAGATGGAGGTTGAAGGAGCTGTAGGAGAAGATGCTGCAAAAGAATGCTTGCTGAAATCTGTTGTCAAATTGGGAGCCAAAGCAAAAATAGTAATCCTAATGTATGGCGTTAATTTAGATGTGGAAGAATTGTTGGACTGGATAAGCACAATGGAAAAATACTTTGACTATGAAGAAGTTGATGATGAGAAGAAAGTAAAGCATGATGTTACAAGGTTAAAAAGGCATGCAACACTGTGGTGGGATGAATTGCAGACTGATAGGAGAAGAAAAGGAAAATAGAAAATTAAATGTTGGGATAGAATGGTAGCCAAGATGAAGGCTAAATTTATACCCAAATACTATCAGATAAATTTGTTCAGGAGGTTGCAGAACCTGAGACAAAAAGGTTTGACAGTAAAAGAATACACTTAAGAGTTCTATAGGCTGAACATTAGAGCTGGTCATCGTGAGAGTGATGATGAGAATGTTTCCAGGTACATTATTGGCCTGAGATATGAAATCTAGGATGAAATCAACATGATTACTATAAGGGAAGTTGAAGATGCTTACCATATTGCCCTAAAAGAAGAGGATAAATTGGCAAGAAAACAAAGTCAAAGAAATAGGGGAAAAAGCCTAAGCAGAGGTAAAGGAATTGTCCATGATAAGGCCCATGAACCCAAAGTTGAGACTGGAAATTTTCATAGCCATATAGAGAGAGGAGGATGTTCCCAAGGAAGACAGTATGGTGGAAGGAATTCTTTCCCTCAAGGAAGAGGAAGAGGCAGAGGAGGAGAAATAAGATGTTATTCCTGTGGAAAGACATGGCATATGTCTTGGGAGTGTCCATAGAAAAATAAAGATAAAAAAGGAGAGGCTCACATTTCTGAAGCACATAAAAGGAATTTTGAGGCAGAAGCTACTAAAGATGGAAGATCCCTCATGATGAAGAAAATTCTCTTGAAGCCAGAGAAGGAGGTGGAAACACCAGTACAGAGGAATAGTCTGTTTAGGACTACTTGCAAGACCAAGGATAGGGTTTGCAAGGTGATTCTAGATAGTGGGAGCACTGATAATATAGTGTCCATAGAGATGGTGGAAAAGATGGATCTGGAGACTACTGCACATCCAAATCCATATAAAATTTCATGGTTATAGAAAGGACACCAAGTAATGGTGAGTAAACAATGCCAAGTTGAATTCAAAATAGGAGGATACAAAGATAAAAAAATTTGTGATGTAATTCCCATGGATGTTTGTCATGTTTTTTTAGGAAGGCCATGGAATTTTGACATAAATGTCGTACATGATGGGAGGAAAAACACTTACACCCTTGAGAAGAATGGTAGAACACACATGTTGCTGCCGGTAGAAGATAAGAAGGTGAAGGAAGAAACCAACACAAGCGTACTTCTCATGAGTGGGAGGGAGATATTGAATGAAGTCAAGAAGGAGATCCATTTTTTTTGTGGTGAGGAAGCTTAGAGTCATCCTTACAAGTACTTATGTGGATGATCTGCCTGAAGAAATTCAGGAACTACTGGAAAACTTTACTAATATCGCGGTGGATGGGTTACCTTGCTCATTGCCACCTATTAGAAGCATTAGTAATAACATCGATCTTATCCCAAGAGCTAGCTTTCCAAACAAAGTAGCATACATGTTGACACCTCAAGAGATTGAAGAGGTCAAGAATCAAGTCCAAGAGATGTTAAAAAAAGGGTTGGTAAGAGAGAGCTTAAGTCCATGCCCAGTGTAAACTTTATTGAGTCCAAAGAAGGATGGAGGATGGAGAATGTGAACAGATTCTAGAGCCATCAACAATATCACCATCATGTATAGATTTCCTTTTCCCTGGATGGATGATTTGATGGATTGCTTGAGTGGAGCAAGTTATTGTTCCAAGATAGATCTGAAAAGTGGTTATCATCAGATAAGGATGAGAGAAGGATATGAATGGAAAACATCATTCAAAACAAATGAAGGGGGTTGTATGAATGGCTTGTTATGCCATTTGGCTTAACAAATTCCCCAAGAAAATTTATGAGATTAATGAATGAAGTACTCAAAAACTTCATAGGTAAGTTTGTGATTGTATATCTGGATGATATACTAGTCTTTAGTGAAACAAAAGAAGAACACTTGAGACACTTGACACTATTGTTGAGGAGACTGCAGCAAGATAAGCTGTTGATAAACTTAAAGAAGTCATC
This sequence comes from Picea engelmannii, assembly GCA_009831015.1. NCBI lineage: Eukaryota > Viridiplantae > Streptophyta > Pinopsida > Pinales > Pinaceae > Picea > Picea engelmannii. The sequence goes on along the minus strand of ML788918.1, from coordinate 143,836 downwards.
TTTTTATGAAGACATAACTCATATATTTTGGTTTTGTGATCTCTTCCAATGAACTAAAGATGGATCCAAAAAAGGTAAAGGCTATTAGAGATTGTCCATCACCAAGGAACATATTTGAGATAAGGAGTTTCCATGGATTAGCAAGTTTCTATAGGAAATTCATCATAAATTTTAGTGGTATATGTGCACCAATATTAGGCACTGTGAAGAAAAGACATAAGTCTTTTAAATGGACAGGAGAGGCTGAGAAGAGCTTCAAGATATTAAAGAGTAAGATCACAGAAAAACCAATTCTGGTTCTACCAGATTTTGGAAAGACATTTCAGGTAAGATGTGATGCTAGTGGAGTAGAAATTGGAGTAGTCTTGAGTTAAGATAACAAACCTGTTGCATATTTCAGTGAGAAGCTGAGTGATACCAAGAAGAAATACCCCACATATGACAAAGAGTATTATGTAGTGATTCAATCCTTAAAGAAGTGGAGGCATTATCTTATTCCCAAGGAACTTGTGCTATACAGTGATAATCAAGCTCTATAGTTCATTGCCAGGCAAGACAAGTTAAATCAAAGGCATGCAAAGTGGGTAGAGTTTATGTAGAATTTTACTTTTGTCATCAAGGATATCGGTGGAAGTGCAAACAAAGCTGAAAATGCTTTGAGTAGGAGATGCTTGATTATGCAGGAGTTCATAATGGAAACCTTGGGGTTTGAACACCTTAAGGGAATGTACCAAGAAGATCCATATTTCAAAGAGGCTTATGAGTCATGTGACAATCCTTTGCTAAGGGATAGAAGCCCATGGACAAAATATCTAATTCATGATCAACTGTTGTTCAAAGGTAGCCATATGTGCATACCAAAATGCTCGATGAGAGACAAACTGTTGAAAGAAAAACATAGTGGAGGCCTAGCAAAACAATTTGTCCACGATAAAACATTAGCACAATTGAGTAGTTCGTACTATTGGCTAGGTATGAGATCTGAAGTGAATAAGTTTGTGAACAAATTCAAAATTTTCCAATATGCCAAAGGGAGACAACAAAACATTGGTCTTTATCAACCATTGCCTATTCCAAATAGGCCTTGGGATGCTATCAACATGGATTTTGGGTTGGGATTACCAAGAACCTAGAGAGGAAGTGATTCCATATTTGTGGTAGTTGACAGGTTCTCTAAAATGGCACATTTTATACCATGCCAAAATACAAATGATGCTACACACATAGAAAGTCTGTTTTTTAAAGAAATTGTAAGACTACATGGGTTGCCTAGGAGCATTGTCTCAGACAACGACACCAAATTTGTTGGTCATTTTTGGAGAATGTTGTGGAAAAATTTGGGAACAAATTTGTCCTTTAGCTTAGCATATCATCCTCACACAAATGGACAGACTGAGGTGGTGAAAAAAAGTCTAGGTAATTTTCTAAGGAGCTTAGTTACTGAGAATAACAATCAATGGGATCAGATTCTGCCACAAGAAGAATTTGCATACAATGACTCACCGAATATGAGCACATGAAAGAGTCCATTCTATATTGTCTATGGAATGCTTCCAAGGGGAATATCAGAGTTAATATATTTGGGACAGAATGAATTCATAAGTGCAAGAGATGAATATTTTGTTGCAGAGATGCAGAAAATTCATGGTGAGATTAAGGAGCAGCTGCAAGACAACAACAAGAAATACAAGAACATAGTTGATAAACATAGGAGAGAGCTTCAGTTTGAAGTTGGAGATCAGGTTTTAGCTCATATGAGAAAGGAGAGGTTACCAAGGGGAACATATAACAAGCTCAAAATGAAAACGATAGGGCCATGCAAGATCCTTATGAAGTTTGCAGCAAATGCTTATGAGATAGAGCTTCCAGACAATGTGGCAATATCACCCATTTTTAATGTAGCAGACCTATATCCTTATAGGGAAGGTGAAATAGGAGGATAAACAAATCAAAAGGAGATCCAATGGGAAAAACAAATGTCTGTAGTAGAAAATCCACAGATGGAGAAGATCTTAGATGAAAGGATATGCAAAAGAACTAGACGAAAGACTTATTTGGAATATCTAGTTAAGTGGAAAGGCCATACTGAAGAAGATGCAAGATGGGTAAGTGAAGAAGACATCCAGAAGCAAGGAAAAACGGTGCAGGAGAATCCTTACCAGCATTAAAAGGAGGACAAGATGGAAGACAACACATCACCTAACACATGCATGAAGCTGATTTGAACTATACAAAGGAGAGCACACCTTTTTGAATTTTATGAAAATAAGTGTAATAATGTATGGAGGTTGAGGCCATCCCCAAAGATCATTTCAGATTGTAATCTCTTTAATGTATAGATAGGATGTACATATCTCGAGCTTAGCTCTGATCTGTTTTGTAAATGCTCATTAATATGACATGAGAGCAGTAAGTAGGAAGGAGGGAAGGCTAACAAATCCCCTTCATGTTTATTATTTGTTTTCTTGTTCATTAGAGGGGGTTGCTTATTTTGTGATAGTTGTTATTGAGAGAGAGAGAGATATATATTGTTGTAGAGAACTAGAGAGAGCATTGTACATGTTCTATTGAAAAAGCAATGGAGGAATGCCTATATCTATGTATTTTATCACTTGAATGAATAGAACATAGAAGCTTTGATCCGAATATTGGTTGTTTTCATTACCGTGTTTATCTAAATGAATGGTAGGCTTTCTATTCATTCAAATTCTCTGTTTATACTTGTTATTATTTTTTCAAGTGAATTTTATGGTTAAATGTATGATTATGTGAAGTAAGAATAAGTTTCAATTGTTTCTCTTCTGAGAATTCGTGCAAGGAGTGCACATTTTTCTGCAAGGAGTGCATTGACAGAGTTAAGTTTAACTTAGAGAAGCTCAAGAGAGATAACTTTGGACCTTTGATAGTAGTAGTGCAGAGAAAGCACAGAGCCACGAAAGGGGTGAACAGGCAGAGTCATTCCTAGACTCACTGTTCATAAAAAGACAATTGAGTGTTGTAGAGTTTCAAGACTCCCATCTGGGCATCCAAGGCTTCAAAAACCTTGGAGGAACAAGCTCAGAAGAGATAACTACCATCAACATCACGGAAGGAAACTTAGGAAATTACTAAGCCCAAACATTTTACAGTGTAGGAGAAGTGCACATAGGGTAGTTCGAGGTCTCATGTACCTCTGATGTTAAGATCAAGAGGGAAAGTGACTAGAATCCTTTGAAGGGAAGGATATTTTGGAGGAAGGGAACTAGTCTAGCATCCAAAACTTCTAAAACCCTGAAGAGAACTAGACCATTGGATCCAGGGATGACACATGGTTCCAGATCCTCATTACGGAGGAGAGGCACTCTGAGGAAAATTTCATGTAGTGAAACACAATTTCTCGAAGCCCAAAAAAGAATCCCATTGTGATCGTCGATATTAGAGTGGACACGTGTCAAAGATTCATGTATTCGGAGGAAGGGCCCTTCGGGAAAGAGCTTTTGAAATGATGTAATAAATTTTGAATCCTGAAGGCCAGAGTTCACCACAGTCATCGATCATGGAAGAGACACATGTCGACATATTGCGTATTCGGAGGCAGAGCACTCCAAGAGAAAGGCAAGAGGGAACGTGGACCTGAAGTCACCGAAAGCTCTAGAGGCATGACACATCCCGACCGTTGTTTTGAAGGAGGGCATGTTGAGCCTGATCCATAGCTTGGTCTACAGGACACTTCGGGAGTTTAGAGTAGTGTTTGACACCAGAAGTTCCGAAACCTGAAAGCTTAGCACCTTTGGGTTAAGCCCCAGGTCATAGCCAAGGTCACATGAAGGAAAGGGCCTAGCGGAAGGGGGTTAGCGCATGTCTTGTAAATTTTTTAAAAAAGAAAAAAAAACCACCGAGGAGAAAACCCATGGGGCTATTGCGTAGACCTGTTGCTGGAATTGGGGGTTTGTGTATATTTTTTGGGAGCTCAGCAAGAGCCCAAGAGTTAATTCTACTCCTAACTAATTGATCCTTGACCAGGAGGTCGAGCAGACCCTAGGAGGAGCAGTGGGGTTTGCACCATGATGGTTGGTGCAACATCTTATATTGATTAGTGTGATGTTGACCTCTTAAATAGTTTAAATGGTTATGCAATATAAGAAAGTATGGAGTTGGTATGTATGGCTCAAAGAAGATTGACCTTCTTATGATTTCTTAAAATTTATAAATGAATAGGTAAAGTAACACTGAATCTTCATATATATTGTTAATAAGGTTTGGGTCTTCTCATGGTTCATTTAAATGATATGCATTCATCTTGAATGCTTATTATTACTTATTATGATTGATTTATTATAGTTAAAGAGGATTCTTAAAGTGGTAATGAATTCCGTATGTGGTGCTTAAGGAAGACATTAAATCTTCTTATGGGATTTTATGATTGGAAGTGTAACTAGTATTTGAAGTACCTATGAATTCTTAATTAAGATATATCATTTTAGTAAGGTACATGGTTGAGTTACATAGGAGTTGTATTTATTGCAAATGATGAAAACTTGATTTGATGCTTGACTTGGATTGAGCCTGACTTGACAAGATACTAATGAAGAATGGATTAGATTTCTGCCCAGTCCTGAGATTGTACTTATACTGATGGGGTTCTTATTAACATTTATGTATTATTTTCTTATTCGAAATTACACTCAAGCATTGTTTGAAAGATTTATTAAGTAGAGTAGATTATTATTTGCACTATGATGAGTTGATGATTAAGTATGCTGATAATTCTAGTCTTGAATATCGATGTATGATTGAATTAATGGGATTTAGATACTTCCTTGTTCCTCAGAACAGTCACCAGTCCTGAGACCTTAAGTGGTCAAAATAAATCGGATGAATCCTGGACTTGAGCATTGCTTATGTGTCTTGGAGGTCCTAACCTTGCAGGATAGGTTGGGCGGGTAGTTCCCTTATGTTATCACTTGAGATATGTTGATCGAATAATAGTGATGTTTCTTTCAGTTGATTATGATGAGATTGATTTAGTGGTTTTTAATTTATGTTGTGACACATGTCACATGTCGTAAAGTTTTTTTGTTTTAAAAAAAATATTTACCTCTTTTGTAACCACTAATTTTTTATGTAACAGAGGGGTCGTTACAATAACTCAATTAGTGTAGAATGGGGGCCTTCATCAAGTTTATGATTTCTCAATTTCAACCTAGATCATCAAATGTATGCATAAAAGTTATTTTTATTGCAGTATGCTGCTAACATCCATAATACACAAAGACATAATAGAGATGTAAATTATTTTGAATGCTTGGAAGAAATAAAAGAGTCTATTCAAGTTGCATGAGTACTTTGATGCTTTTTTATTATGTTTGGTTGGAGTCTTTTTTCAATGACCAAGGTGACATAATCTCAAGATAAACAAATGGAGATATATTTTTGATGACTCCATTTAGTTGGCCATAAAGTATGCAAAGTGAACAAGAGGAAAGCAATGTTCTTGAACAACATGAATCCCAAGGTATTCTCAAGTCTTAACA
>ML788918.1:86136-134889 GCA_009831015.1 Picea engelmannii | reverse complement strand
TGACTAGCGGGATTCCTAGATATTTAATGGACTCCCACGTTGAAGCTCCTTCCATTTCCAGCACCCTGGAAATGCCAATCATTTCTATAGGAGGGCAGTTCCAGCCATAAATTTTACTCTTCCTCAAACTGATTTCGCTGCCTAAAATTTCAGTGTAGTCATCCAATTCTTTCTTGAGAGCTCTTGCGGTGGACAGGTTGGCTTGGCCCAGAAGGAGCGTATCATCGACAAATTGAGCATGATTAATTCTCTCAACTCTAGGAGAAATTGAGATGCCAATTAAGGAGCGCTGCTGCATGCTCTTATTCAGCTGAAAGCTTAGCACAGACACTTGAATGGCATAAAGAAGGGGGGACAGGGGGCAACCCTGTCTAAGTCCCCTTGAGTCTTGGAAAAACTTAGTCGGTCTGCCATTGACCATAGGGGCGATCCACGGCCCCGCTATACATGCCCTAATCCAGTGAACCAAATGTGGGTGAAATCCCATCTTGAGCATCACAACAAAGAGGAAATTCAACCGAACTCTGTCAAAGGCATTCGCCAGATCCAGCTTGACTAACATTCCTTTCTCCTTCCTTTGACAGCTTGAGTGGATAGCTTCTTGGACAAGGATAATATTGTCCTGGATTTGTCTCCCCTGGATGAAGCCCCCCTGGTTCTCCGGGATGATCCTGGGGAGGACTTTTTTTATTCTGTTTGCTATTACTTTGGTGATGATTTTGTACCCCGAATTGCAAAGCGAAATAGGTGGAATCTAGAAAATCTTTGGGCGCCTTTCTCTTTAGGGATTAAAGCTAGAAAGGAGGAGTTGGTGCTCCCTCCAATTTTTCTACAGTTCTGAGATTTCCTCACCATTCTGACTAGATCTTTTTGGATGATATCCCAGCAGGCTATATAGAACCTGGCCGTGAATCCATCAGGCCCGGGGGCTTTATCTGGGTTCATAGCTTGGAGAGCTTTGCTGATCTCCTCAGTCATAATAGGGGCTGTCAACCAACGGTTGTCATCTTCATTTATCAGCTTGGGGACCACCGTGAGAGGATAGAGCTCCGATCTAGTAGGGGCCTCCAGCTCTTCAGTAAATAGATTTTTATAGAAGGAGTGGGCAACAAGTTTGATCTCCTCAAGTTTTTTGTAGGTTTTTCCCTGAAATTGAATCTCTCTGATCGAGTTATGATTTTTTTGGGATTCTACCTGCTTGTGGAAGAAGGAAGTATTTTTGTCTCTTGCTTGGAGCCAGATACTTCTCGAATTTATTCGCCAACACTCTTCCTCTCTTCTAAGAGCTTTGTGAAGCTTCTTTTGCAGCTCCAACTCGTCGTTCAGCATTGCTGGGGTTACCGGGGCAGACTCCATATGCTGTTGGTGTTTCTCCATGGCCCTTTGGGATTTTTTCCTTTCCTTCAAAGGGGAGGGCAGGTTCTTTGCCCAGTTTTTGAGATCCACTTTGAGACTTCTCAGTTTCTCTTCCCAAATGAAGAAAGGTGATCCCGACACACTCTTCTTCCAGGACTCTGAAACCAGATCGAGGAAGCCTTTCGAGGAGACCCATAGTGGGCTGAAGCAGAAGGGGATTGGGCCCAGATTTTCCCCAGGGGTTAGGGAAAGGGAGATGGGCTTGTGATCCGAGGTGCAAGCTTGCAGGATTTCAGACGAGGCGAAAAGTCCAAGGTTTAAAAAGGAAGAGTGAACCAGGAAGCGGTCTAAGCGGGCTGCAATGTGCCCTGGTCCCACTCTTTTGTTGTTCCAGGTGAAATTTCCTTTACTGGGTTTGATGTCCTCCAAATCCCAATCCAGCATAATGTCTTCGACCCACTCCCGTGCAGGGTCTCTTACGGGCGTTCCTCCTATTTTTTCAGAGAGGGCTAGGGTGAAATTCAGATCTCCGGCCAGAATAAGATTCTCATGATGGTTAGTAGAAAGGAAAGTATTCAGAGAATCCCAACAATCTTTTTTTTCGATAAAAGAACCAGAGAATAAATATTAAAGAGGCTAACCTGATGTCCCGATTCGCAGTGCAACAACTTTGTGAACAACCAATGGATGGTGCTATGTTCTTCGATCAGGTCTAGTGTTGAGGAGTTCCAGAAGGTGGCTAGACCTCCTGAAGCTCCCCTGGCACTAGCGGCTCTACCTGCTCCTTTTTTCCAGAAATTTTTACTAGCCTGGAAGGTCTCAGGCTCCTCCATCTTCGTCTCCTGGATCAGAAGTACATCCAGGGAAGTCATTCTGACTAGATCTTTGACATCTTCTTCTTTTAGTTTGCTTCCCAACCCTCTGCAGTTCCAGGAGACGAAAAACATTAAGAACCGGAGGGGGGGGGGGTGGATCCTTTCGAAGCCTTGCCTTTTTTTGAGGATTTGATTTCTATCATAGCCGGGATGGTATGCTGAAATCCTGCAGTTACGTCCCTGTAAGATTTCTCCTCCCTTTTTTTTCTCTCTGGTTTCCTTCCTTTAGGGGCCTTCTCTGGGGTTCCAACAGAACTGCTGGTCTTCGTGGCCCCCTCATCTGTATCTGAACCCGTTTCAGAATCTAAAGGGATGTGCTCCTCATCCGACTTCATGGGTTCATCTGCTAGAGGGGTTTCATTGACCGGTATCGGATTTTCTGGGGCTGGCGGGGCTTGAGTGGCTATAACTATTGGCTCTTTCCTAGTTTCCTTTGGCTTGTTAGCTCCTTCTTTCAGAGGTGCCTTCTGAGGGTTTGTCTTTGAAGATGGTGGTTGGCTTGCCTGCTCTGGCCTTGAATCTTTGGATTTAGGACCTGTTTTTCTTTTCTTGACCTTTTTCCAGCCCTCAACATCTTCCTTTTCTGGGCTTTGGTTCTTTGGGAAATTCCTCTGGAAGTGTCCATGCTCTTGACAGGATCTGCACTTGAAGGGAAGGTGTTCATAATCGAGTTTTTGGTAGTGAGACCAGTTTCCCACACTAAGCTTCACCGCCTCCAGGAGCCCTGCCTCAACATCCACTTCAACACATATCCTAGTGCAGTTGTAGATGGACTTGTTGTATACCATATCAATGAACTTCCCTATTCCATTCCCTATCTTTTGCAGAGCTTCATAGTTCCAGCAGTGTACTGACAAGTTGGGGAGCCTGACCCAAACAGGTACCTCCTTTAGCAGTTCCACCATTGGATCGAAGTCCGGGGTCCAACGGTTCAGATACAACCCCTAGGTTCCCATAAAATATGGTCCATTTATAAATATGAGATCCTTGTCTTCCTTGTTTATAAACTCGAAGAGAAGAAAGCCACTACTCAAAGGGTAGCAGGTAACTCCTTGCTTAAGGAGAGGCTTCCAGCTCCTTTGGACCCAAGCTTCAGTGGTTTTTGCTGAGGGCCAAAGTCCCATAAACTGGCCTACCAGCCCTCTCTCAGAGAGAGCTAGGGCTATCTTAATCGCTTGCGTCTCTGGGAGGGCAATTTCTGGGATTTCCTCTAGTTTTTTTATGAATTTTGGAACCGAAGAAGGGCCCTTGCGCTTGCCTCCACTGGCAATCAGCTTCCTGAACGCGTCCTCTTCTGAACTCGGAGGGGGAGGGGCCGAATCCCCACCCCCTGGGGCAGCCATGGCCAGCTCTGGCTGCAAAAACGGATCCTAGCCGCTCTCCACGAATCCCATCGCTCGATCGCCCAACTATAATTGAGTTCAAAAGTTACGAGGAAAACTAAAAATTATATGATTTTATTATGAATAATATAATAAATTTTCTTAGCTTATCTAATTAAAATATCGTGTTAAGGCCATGGTTTAAAAAATGTTGCAATTTAAGCATGAGAAAAAGAGGGTGTTAATGGGAACACCACTTTTCAATTTAGGAGTCAATTTTAAGGTTTTGGTTGTAATGGTACCAGTTGTTAAGGCCATGGTTTATTAACAAGTTGTAATTTTAAGTCCAAAAAAAGTGTGCTACTGGTAACACCACTTTTCACTTTAGGGGTTGATTTTAGGGTTTTTCTTAGCAACAATATGGGTTTTTAAGGCCATGGTTGAAAAACGTTGTAACTTTAACCCCCCCAAAAAGGTGCTATCAATAGTAGCTGACTACATTCAATATATTCAACTAGATCAATATCTCTTTCACCAACCTCCCTTGAGTTCCCTTCATAAACTACTCCTCGGCTAGTGTGAAAGATTGGTTTAACTCTGTATAAAACTCAATATTATATCCCTCTAATGTACTCTTTCTCAAAAAATAGACTACTCTCATGATCTCATGATAATGGTGTTGCAAGGAAATTAGATTACGGGTCTCCCATTATGCTTCTCTCCTCCATTACTAAGAAATTCATGGGTGTTATCTTAATTTTTGTAGTTTCTTATGAAGCATTATTAAGAACTCCACCAAGTACATCTCATAGCTTTCATCATATTGAAATATATCTTTAAACTTTTGCATCCTCCAATCGATTATAGGAACTTCTTGTTTTCTAAACAAGTCAATTCGATTACACCACCAATATTATAGATAGGTACGTGAAAATAGAGAATCATACTATCCAAACTCCACACTCATTTTTATAAGAGAGTTCTAGTAATGGAACCATTTTATTGGATCGATGTGAAAAGCAAGGTCCATGTGTGTGTCCAAAAAAGGGCATTTTAGTATAATGCCAACAYRATCAATCCTTGGAACGAGAAAGGTCCCAAGGCACATTGTTGAAGGAATGYAAAATGATGTRGGTTTARTTACATWTAACAACAAGCCTCATGTGACATACTATCCATAGTTTTCCACTAAAATTACACATCACATAATATCAAGTTACAAACTTTATTATAATAGATAAACAACATTTCTCATAATAAAATAAAACACAAAAATATAATACAACATCACCATAAAGCATGAATAAAAACAAAATGTGAAAGGGAGTTATCATACTATTGATATCCAATACTATCCAAATCATCCTTACAAATCATGTGTTATGTCAAAGTAGATTCCACAACACATCATCTCTAAAAAATCATATCAATACTTAGTGTTCTTCTAACACAAATAATTCCTTATTCCCATGTCTTTCAACCAAAAATAGGGTGAAGCCTCCACATACATATAGTTGTTCCCTTAAGTAGGAGGTTCATTTAGGGAATTATCTTATTGTTGCTGTAGTAATGATATCTATTGGTTGATTGGATCATGCATCTCCAATGTTTTTGTACTCTCTCTCTCTCTCTCTCTATATATATATATATATATATATCAAGTTAAATAGTTTCGTTAATTTATTTCGTGCAACCTAGCTTGATCCTTTACCCCTTATTTAATGTAACCCTCCATCCTTAGCACTTGGTATCACAGTGAGGATGAAGGAAAATATTTTTTTATGGATGAGATATTTCAAAATGCATGTGGTGGGATAGTAAGTAGTGCATTCCATAGTGGGTGTGGGTGAAGTCAAGGATATGATGGATGGGTGTGTATATTTTACCTGCTCAAACTATTATTGGATCAAATATATATTTGAATTTGTAGCATGAGAGTTAAAGTGAGTGACTATGTTTCCATGAGGAGGAAGAAGAGAGTGGAGTAAACACTTGGTTTTAGGGAAGAACAAAGTAACCCTGGGAATGGTAGGGTTTTAGGGTTGAATATGTGACCTAGGGTGGTTTATTAATTAGGGTAATTCAATTATATCTCAACAACAAATTGTACCAAGGGTTAGCTCAATCAACTAAACCATCTATCGAAGGCATGTTTCCAATGGGGAGACCATAGGTCACAAGTTCAAATTTGATCAAATTCCTCAAGGTTACCAATCATTATTGTAGTTGGAAATTGAGCCTCCCTCACTCCAAATATTTTGAGGATGAGAGGTGGATCCCAATAGTTTTTTCTTAACAAAAAAAAAAACTTTAAAAACAAATTAACAAAGGAACGTAATATTACTACGGTTAATTTATAGATATCCTTTGGTAAGATAATTAAATTTATGTCTTGAAGATGAAAGAATGGTGAAAATGAAGCAACTCACCTACAAAGAGTTGTTGTATGTGATAAAGTTGTTTGGTATGAAAATGAGAGATGCCACAAGCCTCCAAAAGAAGGTTTCTCCACTCAAAACTTGCACACACTATTAAACCTTCCTACAAAACATATTTTATATAGATATCCAATATAATTCAATAAGACGCCCTAAATTTACCATATAGATAATGAAACAATGAAGTGTACCCAAAAGCACCCTTGAAAAAGTGATATCTCTCTTTCCCTAGTTATGTTGGGACCTCACTTGAGGTATGAGAGTTGAATCATCCAAGGTGTAGAAGGGGACTAAGACAATATATATACTCTAGGAAAATGTGAGAAGCCTTCAAAGGAAAAACTAGGATATGATAGGAACACCAAGTACAAGAGAATGAGAGAAGAGTAGGAGAGATAGATCAAGATTTGACGCTAATCTAATAGTGGAATTATAAGATATAAGAGGAGGAAAGAAAATTCAAAGAGGATTTACAAGTCTAATAAAGTATATTCTCTAGAGCCTATTTTTTAAATATCAAAAGAAATTGTTGACATGTGGAGATTTATTCAAGGATTGCATGTTAAATAAAAGTGCATTGAGCAACTTATTGATATTATCTTCCAGCATAAAATTATATATCAAAAGGGTGTTGAAATCCTTACTCTGGCACCTAGGTATCTTGTTATCTAGTGATTTCCTTGCTATAAATTAGATTAACATCTTACAAAAAAAAAGATACACTACTGAAATATTCAACTCAAATAAAGATAGTGAAACAAATATTGGAAACCAAAAATCTCATGCATAAGACACACAGATATTCTACCCATCAACTAATCTTATCATTCAAATAACTTCAAATCTTACAATGGATCCCTTACTAGGAAAATAACCTAAATAGAAAAGAGACAAAGTACATCAAAAACTGACTAGTTGATATGTTTTCAATCTTATTGTATGATTGTTGGCATAGGGGCAGACCCAGGGTTCACGCTAACAATGCTCCAACAAACCCTAACTATTTTCCCTTTCGGCAACACCTGGGAAGCAAATGGAGTCTCACTTGAAGTAGCAATAGGGGGTTGCAGGACACAGGTGTCTACAACCAAAGGAAATGCAAATTGGATCCAGGGCAACAACACACAACAATCTAGATATTCTTTACCAATCCTAAGCTTACTTTGCAAGTTATATCTTAGATCTAACACAACAATGCAATAACAATATACCCAGTGGAAAATAACACATAATCAATCACATAGAACAACAAGATATACATGGTTCACCCTCTCCCTAGGGCTACGCCCACAAAACTGCATTTCTTGATATATTAAATGGAAACATACAGTTCTATATATGCACTTAGATGCATATCTCTTTCTCTTTCTCTCCTCGCTCTTCTCTATCTCCCCCCCCCTACACACCCAGCTGCAGGGTTGATCTTCGCACCCAGTTGAAGATCTTACAACACAGTCTCAATACTGTTCTCACCAACACTAATCAACAATGAACAACACAACCCAACTTAGAATGAACCGTTCTAGGTCTTCTAGACCTTTATTTATACATTACATAGCAAAAGTCTAGGTGTCAAAACTCTAGATCCAAAACCCTAGGTGCCTAAACCCTATGTCAGCTTGACCCGTGCTTTAAGGGCTTCACCAACCTGTCTTTCCTTCTTTTCCATGAGGTGCTCCAAAGCACTCGTTGATGGATTTTTCTGCTTGCTGAGTTGTCCACAATCCAACTTTTTTGCTGATCTGTCTTCCTCGATCTTCTCTTTCAATGACTCGCTTTCCCTTAATTCACTCCTTCTTTTCTGCTTCTTTGACCACTTCGACCCATTCTTAGTTTATGTTCCTTCTGTGCTCTTCGTACTTCGTCTTTCCTCTTCCTTTGTCTTTGCTTTCTTCCTTAATCCATAACCAAGGGCCAACAGGCCCCCAACACTCACCTATGACTCGTCTTGAGTCACTACAAGATTGAACCTTTGGTATCACTCCGACTGCAGACTGCGTGGAGCAGCCTATGCTTTCTACTCTGTCCCTCCCTGTTGTCTGCAGACCATCTTTTCTGTGTCTGGTACCCAGTTTCAACAACACCTAGTACCTAGAACCTTCTTCCTTTGTTTTTACTGAGAGTTGTGAGGCAGCTAGTTGTCATAATACAATTTCAATTGGCTCCCATTTACTAAACCTTCCTTCCATTCTCCATTCAAAGTCTTCAACTGCGTAACTCCTCCTTCCGTAACATAGACAACCTGATATGTCCCAAGCTAATGTGTCATGAACTTCCCTGGATTCTTCATGAACTTGTTGTCATATACCAACACTAGATCTCCTTGCTTAAATGCTTTCTTCTTGATATGTCTGTCATGGTAGGCCTTTTCTCGTTCTTTCTGTACCTTATGATGAAATCCTGCATTAAACTTGTATTCCTCTAGTTCCACCAACTGTGCAAGACTATCTTGCATAGCACCTGTGTCATCCATACCTATAAATGCCGCAATTCTTAAGTTGGGAACCAAATACTCCATAGGTAACATTGCTTCCAAGCCATAAACTAACTTAAAGGGAGTCTACATTGTTAGCTTTTTTCAAGTGGTTTGATAAGCCCATAACACTGCTGGAACTCTCAAATCCCAATCATCTATGTTCACACTGCAAATCTTCATCAGCGCTGTCTCCAAGATCTTATTGAAAGCTTCGACTGTACCATTCACTTGTGGGTGGTATGGTGTTCTCTTCTGATGGTGAACTTAAAATTCCCGAGTCAAGGATTCAATAGTCTTATTAATAAAATGTGTGCCTTGATCACTCATAAGGACCTTTGGACATCTAAATTGGGTTATGATATTATCAAATATAAATCACACAGATGTGGTTGCATTACAGTCCTTAACTGCTCTTGCTTCTGCCCATCTGGTCAAATACTCTGTCGTAGTGATGATGTACCGAGCTCCTGTGCACTTTCCTAGTGGGTTGATAGGTCCCACAAAATCAATGTCCCATTTCTCAAATGCCTATAAATTTAGCCGAGGTGCTAAAGGAATCTCATCTCTTCTGGAAGGTTTCCCAACTCTTAGGCATACATCGCAGGCTCTGTAGTATTCCTTAGCATATTTGTGTAAAGTGGGCAACCAGAGGCCAACTTTGATAACCTTCTGCATTGTTTCTTTCCCTACATAATGTCCTCCTCTGTTGCCTTCATGTGCTTTTGTCAGAGTCGGTGGTATTTCTGCCTCCATAACGCATCTCCTCAAAATATCATCTGGTCCCATCTTATATAGTTGTCCAACTATAAGTGAAAAATCTGTAACGCGAACTACCAAATGTTTCTTCTAAATGATTGTGTACTCGCGGGGTGCCATTCCTATAGATAGGAACTAGACTATCTCAGTGAAGTGATCATCAACTTTTATGATGGCCAACAACTGTGCATCTGGTAGTGTATCCTCCAAACTGGTAGGTTCCTCTCCATGTTCTAACCTAGACAAGTGGCCAGGTCCCTTGTTCATTCTCCCTGGCTTGACCACAATCTCAAAATGATATTCCTGGAATAACAATAGCCATCTGTATATTCTTCCCCCCAACACTAGCTTGTTGACTAAGTATTTCAATGCAGAGTGATCAATGAACATATTAAAATGTCCTCCCAACAAGTAGTGTCGAAACTTTTGCAGCACATACACCATAGCTAATCCTTGTCTTTCGGTGGTGGTATCATTTATTTCAGTTGTAGAGAGCTTCTTGCTAGCAAAGGCTAGCAGGTGGTGAATATCTCGTGCTCTTGGTTGTGCTAACAATGCTCCTAATGCAATAGATGAAGCATCAACATGGACGTGGATTTCCTTACCCCAATCTGGGAAAACGAGAATAGGTGCAGTAACCATTTTTTGCTTTAGTGTGTTGAAGCTCTACTGACATTCATTTGACTATTGAAACCGACGATCTTTATTTAAAATATTTTCCATGGGTGATATTATCTATGCATAGCCCTTGATAAACTTTCTGTAGTATCCAGTATGTCCCAACACAGTGCGGAACTGTCTAAACGAAGTAGGGGGAGGTAGATCAACAATGATGACAATATTGGAAGGATCTACCAACAACCCCTACTTACATACAATGTGTCCCAGTAATACTCCAAAAGGTGAAAGGAATATGCACTTCTTCAGGTTCATGGAAATCTTACATTGCCTGTACTTATCCAACATTAGTCTCAAACATTCAATATGATTTTTCAATAAGCTATAAACAATCCAATCATCAAAGTATGCTTCCAAACATTTATGTAAAAATTCCTTGAATGATTTGACCACCACCCTGGAAAAGATGGCTGGTGCATTCTTCAATTCGAAAGGAATCATAGTGTACTGGAAAGAACCCCATTCTATTGCAAATGTGGTCTTATGTCTGTCTTCTTTAGCAATCCTGATTTGGTGATAACCTGAAAATCCATCTGTGAAGGAGTAAACTTCATGTCCTCCTACATTATCTAACACTTCATCAGTAAACTATGTAGGGAATGGATCATGTAAACATGCATCATTCAGTCTCCTTAAATATACACAGATTCTGATCTCTCCTAACTTCTTATCCTAGAACACCATAGGGCTAGTCCATTCTGATTCTTCAACAGGTTCTATGATTCCTACTTCCAACATTCTGTCTAATTCAATTCTCACTTTCTTCTTGTACTTGGGATTTAGTCTGTAAGGTCTTTGCTTGAATGGCCTTGCATTTGGTTTCAAAGGGATCTTCATTTCTCCCATGGGCCCTTTAATGCCCTTCATGTATGTGAACTTGGTTGGAAACAAGTCCTAATATTCATGCAGTAATTCTGTAATCTTATCAATAGTGGCATCATCCCAATAATCTCCAACGTTGGAAAACTTAGGTGCTTGCTCTGTTCCAATATTAACTTTATTGATCTTAATTGGCTATCCAATGAAAGGTAGTTCAATCCCTGACCCTTCTATGTCTCTCTGTCCTTCAGTTTCCGTGATGTTCAATTTCCTAGGATCATCATCTTCATCAACATTGATATTGTAACAACCCTGTAATTTCTGAGGAGGTGTAGTCCATTTATCTTCTTCTTGCTCCAAAGGGAGGTTAGGTGCCTCCTCAAAGACTTTATGTATTACAAATTGTAAAGCTTGATCTACTGTGGGGTAATGACTTTCAAATAAAAATGTAGCTATAAAGTTCTGAGTCATACCATACCAATCTGAAGTGGTGAGGCACAATTCTACTTGAAGATACCAATTGATAGGCGTTGTGTCCAAAGTGTTAATGAACTTATGCACCCACTGTTCTTTAGGAATGTTGCTCCAGGCCTCCTCACAACTTCGCACATGGTCCTTTGGACAACTCTGACCTGTGTATCGAACTTCGCACCCTTCAAATTGGTTTGAAAAGTGCACTATCATCAAAGTGCGACATTGTACCCACTCCACGATGTTCTTCTTGTGTGTTCCCCACCATCTTCTTGGCATTTATTGCAAGGCTTCATCCAATGCTAGAAACCTATGTTGTACTGGTACAATTTCTTCAAATTCCAATAAGAATGTTTCTAAGTGATTCAAACCATCAAATGTGGGCAGATTACTTACTTCTGTGCCAATCTAGTAAACTTCCCTGGTCAATCTGGCACATCTCCATGCAGAAACTTCATACATTATGTTCTGCCGGTTCTCCAATGCTTCTTCTGAATTTGATGAGCATGCACTTTCACTTCACCAGCTTAAGTTTCCATCTGCCATAGGATTAATGTAATCCTGTTGTCTTGCTGTCAATTTATATATATTCTCTAGTTCATAAGCACAATCTTCTTCTCTGATAGGTTCTGTGTATCTATGACCTTCATCAGAATCAAGAGGTGCAATGACCCTAAGGCCATCACCTTCAAATGTCATTCTTATTTTATTTAGGTCAACAACAGTCAAATTGTTGAAATCCCAATCAATGCCCAACAACGCAGTATAAGGACAACTATCATCAGTGATCTCAATCACTTCGAAGTCTACAAACATCCTTAACCCGTCGATTTCCACAGGGACATGCTCTAGTCTTCCAAACGGGATTACTTCCTGTTGATTAGCCATCCTGAACCTGATAGGAGAGTAAATCAACTTAAGTTTTCCCATCAGTTCCCAGGTCTGCTTTGTCATAACGTTGACTTTTGATCCCAAGTCGAGGACCACATAATCTATGTCATAGTTTCCAATCTGAGCATTAAGGTGTAGTTCCTTGTTTGTCTTTCTCTTTCTAGATACTTGATTTACTGCTTTATTCAACAGAGGATCTACCCTTCCCATCTCATACTGTCTGATAAAGTGTTGTATTTCTTGCACAACTCTTTCATCCTTAATCAAATTAATGCAATTATATAAGAAATCCATAAGCTTGCTGACCTCTTTTCCTTCTCCAGGCGAGGTCGACTAATCAAATGCCAAAGGCATTCCACATTCTCTCACTTCTGGTTGTTTCTTATATGAAGAAGCATGTTCTCTTTCAAATTCTCTACTTTCCTCTTCAAATGTCTACTTTTCCTTCCTTGGATCAAAAAACCATGTCTTCTCTGTAGCTCTTCTGATCCATGATTCTTCTGCAATCTTTCCTAGAGTCACCCTGTCTTCTCCTCTAACAGTGCCTCCTCTAGTGATAACAATGAATTTGGGATCCTCTCCATGAGGTTCCATTGATATCGGTCGCACTTGCTAGTTTCCACCCCGTCTTTCCTGAAGTTTCGCCAACAATACTGGATAATCCTCAATAACATGTTCAAATGAGTTGCAGTAGCTGCAAGTGGTACAAGGCTTATAAAAGTACCTTGCAAAACAACCTGGATGGGAGAATATATAACAAATGATCCGAACTCAACCTCGACCCATGCCTCCTCCTCGTCCTCTTCCTCTAAATCCACCACGAGGGTTGAATTTTCCTCTTCCTGGGGAATTAAACTGCGTAGCATTTCCCTCCTACTGCATCTCTCATTGAATTTTGTATGTGTCCCTTGACCTTTCATGCAAGAGGTCATAATCCCTACAGTCCTTCTCATCATGCCCCACAGATTTACAGAATGTGCAATAAAGATTGGTAGGGGCTTGGACATATTTTTTCATGTAATAACATTCACCATGGTGATGTCTATTTCTACATACCTCACACCAGGGTAGAGTAACCTGCTTCAAAGGGCTCAGAGCTCCAAAGGCCAAGTACTCATTAAATAAGGGACAATGCTCCTTGTCATGGCCCTCTAACTTACATTTGATACACCAGATGTCTTCTCTTTTATCTTTTCCCTTTTCTTTCTTCATATCTTCAACCTGCAGAGATAAGCTAGTTAGATGACTTAAAATTTGACTCATACATGAGCTGGATTCTCCCATAGGGGCTGATTCTAGTTTCATGGAAATCTCCAGTGCCTCAGCCTACGAAGCAACCTTCTCTTGCATCAGAGGAACTTTGATATGTGGTAAGATGGCAACAATGAACCATTCCTTATTCTTCTTGTCTAGAATCTGAAAAATCAATTGGCATGTCAAGGTCTTAAACCTCTGATCAAACTCCCAAATAGGTTCAACTACTCTCTGCTTGATTTCTTTCAGTTATATAATGCATTGCGAATCCGACTTGGGTTTCTTGATTTGTGCGCTCAACATAGTATTGATATCATTCAATGGTTTAGGATGTAAAGTTCCTTTAACAAACTTCATGTACCATCTCAGTGCGCGGTCTCTCAAGGTAGTACTCAACTGAGCTCTCTTAAAAGATTCGTCATTGACTTGCTTAATACTCCAGACAGCTTCACATAAGAACCAATGTTGATCAAGATCTTCAGATCCATCTCCTCTAAAGATAGGTAGCCTCATTTCATCTTCCATAGATATTCCTAGGTTTATTGAATGAGTATGTACTGAACTGCTCATAACAGTGCTCTGACTACTCTGGTTACTTAATGCTGCTAAAACAACAGGAGGATTAGTAGTACTTACTTTGACGGTAAGTGTAGTCCCTGAAGTTACTGATTCTTCTCAGCAAGGCTCTTCAGTCTTCCTCTCCTATGCCCTAGCAGACTCTGAATAATCCTCATTCAATAGCTCTTCTTCTTCCCAACTGTAGAACCCTTCGTCCTATGCCAACGACTTGTGATTTTGCTCAAATAGGTTCACTAGAGGAACCACTTTGAATGCTCCCCCACTGTGCGTGTGTCCAACCTCTGTGTCTTTGTCGTTGTCTGAGTTCTTGAACATTATCTTTTCAATCTGAACGATTACTGTATATTCAAGATGTTCTTCTCATGTAATAGCATCTTGATCTTCAAATTCAAAAAGTGTAAAAATTTTCCTCTAGGTCCCTTAAAGAAATATCTCTCTACTTGACTATATGACTCTACTTTGTCAATAAAAAACTCAGTAATGTACCCTACGATAGTGCTATCAAAACAATGATCTAATTCTCTTGATATGGCGTTATCAACTCTCTTGACCTTCTTGATCAACGATGTTGTCCAAACTACAGGTGGTCTAGATGTGATATCAAACTAGGTATCTGCTAATCTGGCTAGCCACTCCTATAGATCTTTATTAATTCCTCCAAAGAAAATCTTGTGTATGTCGGTGAATATGTACCTTCCCAACCAGTCTTCTGTACTAATGATAGGATTCTTGTTCTGGGCTTCAGTGAAGTCCTTCTCTGGTTCTTCTATCCACTTTTTAATTTCTGTCTTCTATGGAAACCACCTTGACATTCCCTCAAAAAGATCATGGTCCCGAGAACATAACCATTTTTTGGCATAGGGGAAGACCTAGGGTTCACGCTAACATCACACTAACAAACCCTAACTACTGTCCCTTTCAACAACACCTGCGAAGTAGATGCAGTCTCACCCAAAGTAGCAATAGGGGGTTGCAGGACACAGGTGTCTACAACTAGAGGAAATGAAAAGTGGATCTGGGGAAAAAACACACAACAATTTAGATATTCTTTACCACTCCTAAGCTTACTTCACAAGTTATATCTCATATCTAACACAACAATGCAATAACATTATACCAACAAGATATACATGGTTCACTCTCTCCCTAGGGTTGCGTCCACATAACTTCGTTTCTTGATATATTAAATGGAAACATACAGTTCTATCTACGCACTTAGCTGCATATCTCTTTCTCTTTCTCTCCTCTCTCTTCTCTATCTCCCCCCCTCCTATGCACCCAACTATAGGGTTGATCTTCACACCCAGCTGAAGATATTACAACATAGTCTCAATACTGTTCTCACCAAAAATAATCAACAATGAACAACACAACCCAACTTAGAAAAAACCCTCCTAGGTCTTCTAGACCTTTATTTATACATTACATAGAAAAATTCTAAGTGTTAAAACCCTATATCGAAAACCCTAGGTTAGCTTGACCCGTGCTTTAAGAGCTTCGCCAACCTGTCTTTCCTTCTTTTCCGCGAGGTGCTCCAAAGCACTTGTTGATGGATTTTTCCGCTTGCTGAGTTGTCCATGATCCATATTCTTTGCTTATATGTCTTCCTTGATATTCTCTTTTAACGACTAGCTTTCCCTTACTTCTCTCCTTCTTTTATGCTTCTTTGACCACTTGGACCCATTCTCAGTTTATGTGCCTTCTGCGCTCTTCTTACTTCGTCTTTCCTCTTCATTTGTCTTTGATTTATTCTTGAATCCATAACCAAGGGACAACAATGATCATGTACGACAAAAATGCAACTGTTACAATGATACCCATGTTGTCATGTGCTATTTGCGTGACTGTAATGTTGAAACTCGTGTTGACTGTGTAACTTATTCCAGAATACCTGCACTATCCACGATGGTTGATCCTTCTATTGTAAAAGTGTTCTCTCTCTTCCTATGGCCTATATATCTAGATGGAAGTCCTTCTCCACCAATCCAACATCTCTTTGAGTCGTATTCATTCGTGATCCAATACTCTTTATGTCAAAATTAATCTCTCTCGATCAATCTATCAAGTGTCTTCCTCCTTCACCCTAGTCTTTATGTTACAAGATCAATTTATGACTTAGCCCTATTCTCCAAAGTGATTGATGGTTGAGATTACTTCTCACATCACTTGAGATCAATGGCTATTATTTAATTCACTAATGATAATTAAAGCATTTCCTTAAATAAAACCCAACTTACTAATTAAAATCACTTTACTTTAATAATTCCTTTAATTAAAGTAAAGTCAAGGATAGAAGGATTTGGACGATTTCCACACGTCTAGACACATAGACCTATGCAAAAATACCCGTCTGATGTTATCATGCATCAACACTCCCTCTTAGTGAGGAAGGTATTTTGCACCACTCCAAGTTTGTCTATGCAGAACACAAAATTCCCTTTAACCAAGGGTTTGGTCAGAATATCTGCAACCTACTCATTTGTGGAAATATATTGAAGCTTCAATGCTCCCTTCTAGATTCTATCTCGGATGAAGTGGTATATTATCTCTATATGCTTGGACTTATCATGGAATATTGGATTCTCTGAGAGTTTTATACAACTTTGATTATCGCAGTTTATCACTGTAGGCTCCAACTCGTGATCAAATAAACTTGTAAGAAATTTTAGAAGAAGAATGGCTTCACAACTATCCATACTCACTACCATATACTCTGCCTCTGCTAAACTAAGTGCTACACAATTTTTCTTCCTGTTGAACCAAGTAATCACTATTGATCCCAAACTGAAGAAACACCTCAAGGTGTTATCTCTATCTACTACACTCCCTTCCCAATATGAATTTGAGTATCCTTGCAACTTCACTCCATATCCTCCAAGATACCTCAATCCATACTCCAATAAATCTCTCAAGTACCTAAGCACATTCTTCGTTGCAATCCAATGCACATGCATCAGATCCACCATGAACTGACTCAAGGTGTTCACAACAAAACATATATCTATCCTAGTATTAACCAAATACATCAAGGACCCTATCAATTGCCTATATATCCTGGGATCCACCAACTCTGAAACTGAATTAATTACTTTCTTCATATTGGTAACCATATTTGTATCCATCGATCTACAGTCCTCCATCTTGAATCGCTTCTAGATCTCTACTGCATACTTCCCTTTTCCAAGGAAGATCTCTCCTGATAACTGTCATACCTATAACCTCAAGAAATAATGCATCAAGTCAATGTCCTTCATATCGAACTCACTAGATAAATATGCTTTGCACGTTGCAATAAGCTCCTTTGCACCCATGAGAAACAAATCATCAACATATATAACTAAGATGAGTGGATCCATACCAACGAGTATGAAGTACAAGTTAGGATCTACCTCACTCTTGGTAAATCCCATACTTTGCAAGTATCTGTCAATCTTGGAGTACCATGCCCTGGGTTCCTGTTTGAGTTTGTAGAAGGATTTCTTGAGCCTACACACATGAGAATCCCTCCCATGTACCTCAAAGCTCCGAGGTTTCTCTATATATACTTCCTCCTCAATGATACCATTGAATGAATGTGTTTTCACATCCATCTGATGTATCCTCCACCTCATAACTAAAGAAATATAAATAACAACTCGAATAGAATCATACCTGGAAACTGTAGCAAATGTCTCCATGTAGTCCACTCCCTATTTCTGGGAGAACACTCTTTACAAAAACCTTGCCTTGAATTTCTCAATGCTACTATTTGTAGCACGCTTGATCTTGTAGAGCCACCTAGAACTCACAACTGACTTTCCCCTCTGGTCTTGGCACTTTGTCCCAAACATCATTCATCATAACAAAGGTGTACTCTACCATGACATCCATCCATACATTTTTTATCTATTTCTTCCTCAAAACTTTAAGGCTCAGCATCAATTATGCTACTCATAAGTTCCATATAGTCCGAAAAATTCCTCGAAGGCATGCACTCTTTGGCCACACTCCTAGGAGCCTCATCAACATCCCTCTTTGTCTGTAATATCCACCTGGGTATCTTGGCAGGACTGGAAGGGGATAATTCCTCCTCCCCACTCGAAGTATGAACTATTGATTGCTGCTCTTTTTCCTTTGTCATTGTTGATGACTCTTGAGAACTCCTAGATGCTAGGTTCTCCTCAAACATAACATCTCTACTCATAATTATCTTCCTTTGTGCTAGAATAAATATACTATAAGACTTCGAGGTCTCTTTGTACCAAAAAATTATACACTTTTTTCCTAAAGGCTCCAACTTCGTCCTCTTCTCCACATGGATGTTATACTAGACAACCAAACATCCTCAAATGACCAATCTCTGTATTCACTCCTGAGAAATCCTCCTCTGGAGTCTTGTCCCTCAATATCCTGTGAGGACTCTTGTTCTACACATATATCGTCATGTTACACACCTCTTCCTAAATAACCATTGGAAACTTCTGGTCATGTATCATAGTCCTGGAAGAACCGATGATGGACCGATTCTTTCTATCCACAACCCCATTTTGTTGAGGGTTGTATGAGACTATAAAATCCCTCTTGATCCCTGCCTCCTTGCAGAAATCCTTGAA
This sequence comes from Picea engelmannii, assembly GCA_009831015.1. NCBI lineage: Eukaryota > Viridiplantae > Streptophyta > Pinopsida > Pinales > Pinaceae > Picea > Picea engelmannii. Next base: position 116,382 of record ML788918.1, on the reverse strand, counting down.
TTCATTGGATGTGTACTCTCCCCTATTATCTGAACTCAAGTCCTTGATATTCTTCCCTGTCTATTTCTCTACTTTATCTCTAAACTCTTGAAACCAACTGAAGAACTCATCCTTGGTCTTCATAAAGAATATCTAAGTTTTTTTGGAAAAATCATCAATAAATGTGACATAGTATGATGATCCCTATATTGATTCTACTGACATCGACCCACTCACATATGAATGGATAATATCCAATATCCCCTTGGACCTACTCTCACTTCTTGAGAAAGGATCCTTAACACCATTTCCAAGTGCACACCCTCTGCACACTCCCTGCTGCTCAATACTGAACTCTAGAATACCTATATAAATCTCCCTTAGAATTAACAATGCCTTATAGTGTATGTGTCCCAACCTCTTGTTCCACAAATCACATAGGTGGTCATTGTTGTGTACCAAATCATAAATAGGCTTTCCATGCAACTTGTATAAAGTTCCCTCTCTAACCCCAACGACCATTGCTATGTACAGGCTAACTTTCTTTGGATGTATGAGTACTTTCCCTCTCTGAAAAGTAATGAATTTTTTTTTGTCTTACATAGTTGATACTCAGAGAAATTTTTTCTTCAAAACTGGTATGTAAAGCACATAATGGGCATCCAACAAACCTCTTGACTCACATTGGAATGTAGTTATTCCCTCTCCCTTCACTGCATACTTGGAATCATCACCAAGCTCCACATGCTCATATGGGCCCTCTTTGTAAGATTTCTAAATAGATCTCGTGATTTTGTCATATGACTAGATGCACCACTATCTAAGTACCACACACTCCTGGCGGGTGTGTTGGTAGAAAGGCAAGAAACCAATGAGTAATCCTTCTCAAACTTCACTACAAACTCATTAAGTTGCATCTTTGCGGATGTTTATGTCTGCATCTTTCCTTTGCCCTTCTTCTTCTCTGAACACTGAGATGCAAAATTTCCATTCTTATGACATGAGAAGCACTTGATTTTACTCAAGTCCTTCTCCCTTGGTTGCGATGATCCTCCATCATTGTTACCCTTATGGTTATAACTCTTTCCTTTTGCCTTATTTATCTTACTGACAAGCACCAAGTTCTCCTTACTACTTCCCTACTTGTTTCTCTTAGAATCCTCTCAAGTCTCTTTGATGCAAGAGCATCACCAACAAAGCACAAGCGGAGGACAACTAGGTGCAGTAGCGCACATTTTGAAGAAGTTTGAATTTTGAAGAATGCATATCACACAAATATTTTGAAAAGAGTTGTAATTAAAGAACATATTTAAATGTTGTAGAGCTGGATGGCTCATGAAGACATCAAAGAATGCATTTTATTTTAATGTAGCTAAGTGCAATATAGATTCAATGTGTTCGATTTGATCTGTCTGTCACAAATAATTATTGTAATAAATGTTAGTAGATGATATCTTTTAGTTTGATAAGATAGCTTTAGAATCGTTGGAGGGAAGAACTCGAAGATCCCTCTTGTATAAATCTTTGTATTGTTGTCGAGAGAAGGCTGTTGAATCTATTGTATAGGTTGCCTTTGTAGTAGAGGTGGTTGGCTCTCTAGTTGTTTAGGAGCTCCTAAATGTGTTGACACTATATTTATCGAGAGTTATCATTATTGTAGCTGAGAGCTGAGAGCTACCAAGAAGTAGTGTATGAATATATGTAATCTTCAGTTGAATGAATATAACAGAGGAGCATTGTCCCAAATGTATGGTGTTGATGCATCTATCTGAGTGAATGAGTGGTAGATTTCCTATTTGTTTGGAATTCTTTGTTATTTCTTGTTCTTGTATTTACGCATGAATTTACATGGCTAGATGTATGAATAAGTGAGGTTTTAAATAAGTTTCAATTGTTTTTCTTCTACAAGCAAGTGAAAGTGTGCATAGTGTCTGCAAGGAGTGCGTTGACATAGTCTATCTTGACTCACAACTCAGAAGGGACAATGTGAACTTTATACGTGCAAGGAGTGCATAGCATCTACAAGGTATGCATGACATAGTCCATTTTGACTCAGAAGCTCAAGAGGAGTAGCTGAGATTGTCCACAGAGTGGTTGGATTTCATAAGAGAACCTGTTGCAAGGAGTGCATAGGATGGGTTTTCAACTAAGTGTCAAAAGATAATTTACGGAAGCAAGAGTCCGAGGAAGAACAAGTTTAGGAGGGAGAGCGGAGAGAAATATTCAAATGGAGGAGACCTTTAAGGTTTCAAAAAAACTAATGAGCCAGATATATCTCATTGGGAAGCGAGATTGTTCCAGACCATCAGATCTGGGAGAACTGCACGGAGGTTAGCCATAAAGAATTTTGACATCTCGTGGTTTGGGAACTTTGGAGGTATTGTAAGAGAAGAGTCATGAACTTGCAAACTCACGAAGAAATTTTAACCATTGGCTACGAGGAGGACATGTGGCAGCGGATTAGAAAAAAAATCCGGGAGTTGGAGGTTCGAAGGTGTGTGTGAAGTGAATGGGGAAGTTCGTGAAGTCGCAAAACCCGAAGCATATTTGGGCCATCAGATCCAAGAAGACACATGAAAAAGATTCGTGAATTTAGGGAAAGGTGTTTCAGAAGGGACCCAACATGGAGGTTGCCATATTTATGAAGCCTGGAGTTGCAAAGGAGCTAACCCACGGTCACAAACCATGGCCACATAAGAGAAAGAGTCTAGCATGGGGCTAGCACTCACAAAGTTGGTGTTGCCAAAAGAACCAGAGAGTGGGGTTGCAGGTAACTCGAACATGTGGGTAACACTAAAGGGACCTATGCGTTAAGCATGCAGGGTCTATTGAAGGTCAAGGAGCCAATTCGGCTCAGGAATTAGAAGATCCAAGACTGGGAGGTCACAGGATTCCCAGGAGAGAAGGGGGTTGCCGTCAGGAGTGGTATCAGAGAAGATACATAATTGACTTCTGTAGATAAAGGATACAAAGATGTAGGCTGATATCGACGAGTGGTATCAGATACATCGACACAATACCGCCTAGAAGACATGTAGAGTCACCTGTAGCAAATAGATCTATGGAAAAGGAAATGAGAGAACTGTGTGCAAGGCTGGATGCCATGGAAACAACACAGAGAAGAGAACCTGATCCTGGAGATGCCAGTGATGCATAAAATGAAGAAGTGGAAGTTGAAGAAGCTGTAGAAGAGGATGTTGTGGAAGAGCGTTTGATGAAAGCATTTGTTAAGTTGGGAGCTAGAGCCAAGATATATATCCCAATGTATGAGGGAAATTTGGACGTCGAAGAATTGCTTGATTGGATACAAGCAATGGACAAGTATATCGACTATGAATATGTCGATGAGGAGAAAAAGGTAAAACATGTTGTCACCAGGTTGAATGGACATGCAACACTATTGTGGGATGAACTGCAAGATGATAGGAGAAGCAAAGGAAAATAAAATATTAAGAGTTGGGATTGAATGGTAGCCAAGCTAAAGGCCAAATTCATACCCAAGGACTACTAGGTAAACCTGTTCAGGAGATTGCAGAACCTGAGAAAGAAAGGAATGACTGTGAAGGAATACACACAGGAGTTCTACATACTGAACATCAGGGTTGGACAAAAAGAGAGAGACGAGGAAAAATTTTCCAGGTACATCAATGGCCTGAGATATGAAATCCAGGACGAGATCAACATGATGATATTAAAGATAGTAGAGGATGCGTATCAGATTGCGCTAAAAGCATAAGAGAATTTGGCTAGGAAGAAGAGTCAACAAAAGAAAGGTAGAAGCTTAAACATAGGCAAAGGAGTTTCCCATGACACAACACAAAAGCCCAAAAGTGAGACAGAGAAGCCACATAGTCACCCTGAGAGAGGAGGAAGTTCCTGAGCAAGGCAAAGTGGTGGTAGAAACTCTTTCCCTAGAGGAAGAAGAAGAGGTAGAGGAGGTGAGATAAAGTGTTATGCCTGTGGAAAGGTAGGACACATGTCTTGGGAATGTCTCGAGAGGAAAAAATAAGGAGGTGAAGCTCACATTTCGGAAGCACAGAAGCATGATGTAGAGGCAAAAGGCATAGAATATGGGATATATTTGATGATGAAGAAAGTTTTATTTAAGTCAGAGCTAGAAGTTGAAAAACTAGTATAGAGGAACATTTTGTTCAGGACAACTTGCAAGACTAAAGATAGAGTATGCAAGGTGATAATTGATAGTGGGAGCACTGATAATTTGGTATCCATGGAGATGGTAGATAAGTTAGAATTAGAGACGACTGTACATACAACACCATATAAAGTCCCATGGTTGCAGAAAGGCCATCAGGTAACAGTCACTAAACAATGCCTGGTTGAATTTAAGATAGGATGATATAGAGATGAAATTATATGTGATGTGATTCCCATGGATGTATCTCATGTTTTGTTGGGAAGACCATGGAAATATGACAGGAATGTCATCCATGATGGGAGAATAAATACTTACACCTTAGAGAAGAATGGTAGGAAACACATGTTACTGCCAATTGAAGAGAAGCAAGTGAAGGATGAAGCTAGCACAAGCATACTTCTCATGAGTGGGAAGGAAATCCTGAGTGAAGTTAAGAAGGAACAAGAGATGCAGTTTGCTGTAGTGAGAAAGCTGAGAGTTATCCTTACAAGTACTTCTGTGGAATATCTACCTGAGGAAATTCAAGAACTATTAGAGAATTTTGCTGACATAGTATTGGATGAGTTGCCAAGCTCATTGCCACCTATCAGATGTATCAACCATCAAATTGATTTGATAGCAGGAGAAAGCATGCCAGACAAAGCTGCATACAAGCTGAAACCTCAAGAGAATGAGGAGGTGAAAATACAGGCTCAGGATCTATTAGACAAAGGATTGGTTAGAGAAATATTGAGTCCGTGTGTAGTACCAACTGTATTGAGTCCGAAGAAGGATGGAGGATGGAGAATGTGTACAAACTCAAGGGCCATAAATAAGATCACCATTAGGTACATATTTCCATTGTCAAGGATGGATGATTTGATGGATTATTTGAGTGGAGCAAACTATTTTTCAAAAATAGATTTGAAAAGTGGATATCACCAGATAAGGATGAGTGAAGATGATGAGTGGAAGACAACCTTTAAGACAAACAAGGGATTGTATGAATGGCTTGTTATGCCATTTAGCTTAATGAATGCCCCGAGTACTTTTATGAGATTGATGAATGAAGTGTTGAAAGATTTTGTTGGTAATTTTCTAATCGTATATCTGGATGATATACTAGTTTTCAGTAAAACTGAAGAAGAGCATTTGAGGCACTTGACATTAGTGATGAAGAGGTTACAACGAGAGAAGTTGTTGATAAATTTAAAGAAGTCCTCTTTCACGAAGACATAACTCATTTATTTCAGTTTTGTGATCTCTTTGAATGAATTGAATATGGATCCAGAGAAGGCGAAATCAATTAGAGAATGGATGTCACCAAAGAGTATATTTGAGGTAAGAAGCTTCCATGGATTGCCAAGGTTTTACCAAAATTTCATTAGAAATTGTAGTGAGATTGGCACACAAATGATGGACATAGTGAAGAAAAGACATAGGTATTTCAAATGGACAGAGGAGGATGAGAAGAGATTCAACATATTGAAGGAGAATATAATGGAACAACTAATTCTGGTATTACTGGATTTCGAAAGGACATTTCAGGTGAGGTGTGATGTGAGTGGAGTTGCAATTGGAGCGATATTAAGCCAATATAATAGGCATGTTGCATATTTCAGTGAGAAGCTGAATGATGCTAAAAGAAAGTACTCCACATATGATAAATAGTTCTATGCCATAATTCAAGCCTTGAAGAAATGGAGGCACTATCTCGTTCCGAAGGAGTTTGTTTTGTATAGCGATAATAAAGCTTTACAATTCATAACAAGACAAGAGAAGTTAAACCAAAGACATGCCAAGTGGATAGAGTTTATGAAAAATTTCACTTTTGTCATTAAACATATTTTTGGAAATGCTAACAAGGTTGTTGATGCATTGAGCTGGAGATGTCTAGTTCTGCAGGAATTTCAAGTGAAGACCTTGGAGTTTGACCACCTTAAGGAAATGTATCATAGTGATCCAGATTTTGGGGAGGCATATGAAGCATGTGCGAATCCTATTCTCAGAGAAAAAATCCAATGGGTTGAATATATGATTCAGGATGGCTTTCTTTTCAAAAGATTCCAATTGTGCATACCAAAGTGTTCGATGAGGGAGAATTTTCTAAAGGAAAAGCATAGTGGAGGTCTAGCTGGGCATTTCATCCATGCCAAGGCGTTTGCACAATTGAATGGTTCATATTATTGGCCAGGTATGAGAGCAGAGGTGAAGAAGTTTGTGAACAAGTGTAAGATTTTCCAGTATGCAAAGGGAAATAAGCATAATACTGGGTTGTATCAACCATTACCTATTCTAGAGAGGCCTTGGGATGCAATAAGCATGGATTTTGTGTTGGGATTGCCAAGGACACAAAGAAGAAGTGATTCCATATTTGTTGTAGTCGACAAATTTTCAAAGATGACACAATTTATCCCATGATAGAAAACTAGTGATGCAATGCACATCGCTAACTTTTTTTTCAAAGAGGTTGTGAGACTCCATGGATTTCCCAGGAGCACTATTTCAGAAAAGGATACCAAAATTGTTGGTCATTTCTGAAGAACATTGTGGAAGAATTCGTGAACAAAACTATCCTTTAGTTCTGTATATCATCCTCAAACAAATGGACAAACTGAGGTAGTGAATCGAATTTTTGGAGATTTTCTGAGGAGTTTGGTCACTGAACATCATAGCCATTGGGATCAGATTCTAGCACAAGCAGAATTTGCATACAATGAATAAATGAATAGAAGTATCAGAAAAGTCCATTTTAGATAGTGTATGGAAGGAATCTGAGGGGAGTGTCGAAGTTGAGAGATCTGGAGTAGAGAAAATTTAGGAGCGCTGGAGTTGAAGACTTCGCTGTAGAAATGCAGGAACTCCATAATCAGATCAAGGAGCAATTGAAGAAGAGAAATAATGAATACAAATGAAGAGTTGATCAACACAAGAGGAAACTTGAATTTGAAATTGGAGATAAAGTTCTAGCACATCTTAGGAAGGAGATGTTCCCAAGGGGAACATACAATAAGATGAAGTTGAAAAAGATAGGACCGTGCAAAATCCTGAGAAGATTTGTCGAGAATGATTATGAGATAGAGCTGCCAGAAGATGTGGGTATATCGCCCATATTTAACATTGCCGACCTGTATCCATACAGGGGAGATGGAGGTAGAGGATCCAAATATCAAAAGGATATTGTTGGCCCTTGACCAAGTTTTGGAGATCCTTGGTCATGTTTGAACTCTTTTTGGGACTTCGACAGGCTGGTTGAAGGAGGAGCATAAGTTGAAGTGGAGATCGCAGGATCTCGACCCCTTTTTAGGGCAGTTTTTGGGATTAGGGTTTATGTAACGGGTATGGGATGTAGGCCCATGGGTTTACCCATGTTTAGGCCCATTTTGTAATGTATAAATAGATAGCTAGGCAATGGAAGAAAAAAGGAAGATGCTAAGTGATAGAGTTGTATCTATGTGATTGCAAAGGATTTGTGCATAGTGTAAGTTGAGACTTGCAGATCTAAGTGCAAGTGATTGTAAGAAGGATTTGTGCTTAAACCTAGCTCGGGGAAGGAGGATCTGGCGAGGTGCATGTAGATCTCCTGTCCTATGCGGAGTGGGTTCCCGTGGCTCTGTTCTTGTAGAAGACTGAGAGGAGATAATAAAGAAGAGAAAAGTTGGTGGACGTAGCCCCACACTGGGGTGAACCAAGTATATCTGGTGTTATGGTTTCTTTGTGCATTCTGGTTATTTTCATGTGTATGTAATTTATGCTTAGTGTCGATATCTTTATGTATGATGCATCTTGTATACTAGGATAGTGATTGGTAATGTGAATGAATGTTAGATCTGATCTATCTCCCCATGTTAAGTGCTTGAATGTGTTAGATCTTGTTGAATATTGCGCTACTCTATAATTAGGGTTTGGATCTGTGATGTGAATAAGGGTTAAATACTAATGAATGTTAAGTGCTAAGTGCTTGTTAGAGTGGTGCAATCATAGATTTGTGTCCCGACTAGGTTGCAGACATTTGAGTCCTGTAACCACCCCTGCCTCTACCTCGGGTGAGACTTCATTTGCTTCACAGGTGTTGCTGAAAGGGCCGATATTTAGGGTTTTGTTGGTGTGCTGTTGAAGAGTTGAACCTTGGGTCTGCCCCTGTGCCAACAAATGGTTCCGTTGCCGGGACATGAAACTGTGATTGCTGGGAACTGAAGAAAAGAAATCTTTGTGCATAGATCTGTTGCTTTAGTGCACAATATTCTACTTGACTTGTGAAGCTCAGTGCTAAGAAGAGAAGTCTGATCTGAAGAAAAGAGGTAAGACCTTGAATCTTTTTTCTCTAAGAAAGGTAAGATAAGTGAAAATTTTTATTTCGAAAGAATGAATCTAGGTATGTTTGATAAATTTTGTCCTAGTTTGAAAACTAGGGCACAGTTAGAATAAAAAATATTTGATATGAATAGATTTGATAGAAATAATGAAAGGTATGTTATCCCTATGCATAGAAAGAATGTTTGGACTAACAAATGGATGTAGGATCCTAGAAATATTTTTTTGCAGGTTAGTTACTGTGATCCTAGTGCACAGTACAGGAAGGGTTGGGGATCATTTAAGAGAAAGAGAGGATTAACCCTTTGTTACAGTTGCAGAAGACCGAGACATCTTGCTAAGGAATTCCCTGGTAGAAGACCTAGTTTTCTTTGTTGTAAAGATATGGAACATGAAGTTTTGGATTGTCCTAGAATGATTGCTAAAGTTGAAAAGATGAATATGAAACAAGAAAACTATGAGACATGCCAAGAAACTAAGGATATGATAGAATCCCAGAAAGAATCAGAGACTGTATTACTATAGATGAAAAAAACCTTGAATGATCACAGAAATATCAACTTATCAGAGGTCTTAAAAGAGAAAGAGTACATAGAAAAAAGAATAGGAGACTTCGACATAGATTGTGTCCTGGATGTGGAAACACAGGTGAATATCATGACATAAAGAACTTGGGAAATTTTGGGAAAGCCTGCTATGGTTCTTTCATTAGGAGGAATAGGATTATTTAGAGGAAAGGTGATAACCCTATGTGGAAGACTTACCCAGATATCTATGAGTGCTCATGGCACTTCGACAGAAGAAGAATTTGAGATCGTTAAGTTTGTTGAGAACAATGCCCCATTTTCTATCTTTCTAGGAAAAACATGGATTGAGAAAGATCAGATACAAAGGACACAAGAAGAGGAGGATCTAGAATAGAAAAAGAAAGAACTAAGAGATTTCATGGCTAGGAGAATAGCGCACTTACTGGAAGAACAAGAGAACCAGTCGAAACTACTAAAGACCAAAGATATGGATGTTGAAGTTGAAAGGACATAAGAAGACTTGAGACACCTGTCTGTACAAGAGAGTAGAGAACCTACCCCAGAAAGAGAAGAAGTATTACCCTTGAACCCTATGAAAGACCCTCCATAGTGAGAAATTATCATGCCAAGAGGAGTTAAGAAGGATAATGGAAAAAGAAAACCAATGATTCAGATCACAGGAAAGAAGGCTATAAATCTCAGTAAGAAGAGGGAAAAGTTAGAAAAATTGCAAGAAGCTCCAGAAAGAACTTCGCAGAAGGAAGGTTTCCAGAATTTGAACTTTGTCGGAATATCAATACAACACAGATTGGCACTTCGTCATGGCAGAGCAATATGACCATTCAATCGATGCTCCTGAACGGTTAGGAAAGCAGTTATGGCATGAAAGTTCGCCATTGGACCGTTGGGACCGTGCCATAATAGATGGAATTGCATTGAATAAGGCTTTGTGACCCGTTGAAAGAAACTGTTACGACAATATCTATTTATCCCGTCGAGCGTTGCACCGAGAACACTTTTTCGAATTGTGATTATCCAAGCCCGTAGAGAACTAGTTGATTTCGGGCAGTGATCATTGAGACCTTTCCATCCATTATGTTAATAGTGAGTATTGTTCACCGACCTGAGATATCATATCTCGAGTGTGCATGTCGGACGAAATTAACATAGCATAGAAAGTCGTCGAAGAGATTCTAATAGACCTCATGGATGAGAAGGTGATGTCCATAGGCATCCAAGCCTCATCGACGCGAGGAGTGAAAGCCTCCCCATTGACTGCTCATGGATCTAGACCATCTTGAGCTGCGACCAAGAAAAGAACCAAGCATCGTGATGACTTGGCGAATGCGAAGCTAATTCCATCCATCCTACTCGACTACATCCCACCCCTGGCCGGTGTGGTGAGACATGAGAGTGTCCCGAGGGACTTTGACTACACAGTCATCACTGCATACCTTTCGAAGGGAATACAAGCAGTGAGACCACAGTTGGAGAGGATTCCAACCTTGAAGATCAGTGACTATAACCTAGGATACTGTAAGAGCTATGGCATGCTCGCACCTCACAAATATTTGACCAAAACCAAGGGGAAGAAGTCAAATACCATCCCCCATCCGTGGACCATGGACATCGCAAGGTCCACTATCTTGAACGTGATGAAGATACCAAATTTTGGAAGGCACCAGGAGGTTAACACGTGCGTTAAGTTCATGCTATTGTGCTTCCATGGTGGGTATCTATGGTTATAAAAACACATCACTATCGATCCAGCGCTGATCCATAGGATCAACAGATTGAGCATGCAGGGACCAGAACCACAAGACTTTTATCCAGGGAAGGTTGCAGACCGCGTCCTGACACAGAAGATCAAAGACACCTACGACGATGTAGAGAAAGGGACGTGAGGCTACAAGGTAGCCTCCATTCAGAATGGCGCAGTGCACCTTACTTGCCAATTGATTGCTGGTAAGATAGTAAGAAAGAACAGGCCCATGCAAGTCACATGGTTTGTCGTTGACCTCACAGGAAAATGCATGGAAGGACTACAGATGAACTGAGTCAGTTACCTAGTCAATCAGTTAGAACTGGATTGTTGCAAAGCTCAGGATTAGGGCTATGAGTTCCATTTTAGCTGGCTGTTGATCCTCATCGCATTCACTACTTGGGAGATGCCAGAAGGTGCGACCTTCCCTGGCATTGAGCCATTCGAGCCATTAGCTGTGAAGTTCACCACGCTTTAGTATTCAAGTGATATGGGGAAACAATGGCAGTCGAACGCAATATTCCATACCTACTACCTACAACTGAAGAGGGCTATTGAGTCTTTCCCTCGTATGACGCCGAACACCCTGGATAGGTTCAGGCCCCTTATGAAGTTCCACACAGATAGTCATTTTATTTATATTACTGTGCATGCAGATGAAAGTAAAGAAGAGCTTCAGTCCTACTACAAGCTCACAGAGGAGGATCTTGAATAAATATCTAAGAAATGGCCCGCATAGTTCCTTATACCAGTTGACCAGCCAACACTATCCAATCCCAACCTTATTGGAAGTTCGGTGGTTACTCGCAAGGAGTATGATGCACCCAATAGTAGCAGGAAGAAAAAGAAGTAATATGTACAGAAAATACACAACACATCAGAAGAGGCTACATTAGATTCACCTAGAGGAGGAGGAAATGATGAAGTGGACAAAGAAGAGAAAGAAGGGGAAGAAGACAAGAAGAAACAAGGAAAAGTAACACCGCCTAGGAACCCCCTTGAAGAGGTAGATACATCCAAGAAAATAAAGGTTCCCCCCATGAAACCTACATCGCGAAAGAAGTCGAAAGTGAGGAAGCCGAAGCTACAAACTGTACTCACAGTCGATGAATTTGACTTCATTATCACAGCTATATCAGATCCCTCGAAAGATATTTTGCAAAGAACTGAAGCCAAACAAGAAGCCATGTATGATAGAATTGATACAGAGTTGAGAGGAGTACAACAAGCCCTTCACTCCATCTACGTAGTGTCCACTATGCCCCCACCACCAGAAGAACCAAATTTGGGAGATGAGCCTACCCAACTCCACAGAATAGCTGACACGATCGAAGCTCACCTTCGTCATGTGCATGAAGAAAAAGAACAGGCCACAGTGGCCCTAAAGCAAGCACAAGAGGAAATTATAGAGAAATGTCGAGTTGCGCAACAAGAGAAGGACGACCTCCAAATCAAGTTCGAAGAGGATAGAGCACAAATCCAGCAGGAGAAAGAATAGCTGCTCATGGCGTAGGTTAGATTTAAATAAGTAGTCAACATAGCACTTCGCTCTATGATAGGCTTGGAGTAGATGGAAGAAGACCCGATAGTAAATCAAGTCGTGAAGCTTGTGGAAGCCATTCAACAACTTCAACAGAGGGTCGCATAACTAGAGATACAAACAGTGACAAGCACTCCGTAGGAAGTGCGAGACTAGAGAGAAGCAACTGCCCATAGCGTAGTTGAAAGGATCACAACATTAGATGTGGAATATAAACAACTAAGTAGTCGCAGTGCACAGCCTTATGAGCGCCTTACCGTGGACCCTGAACTAAAGACACTAGAGTCGTAGCTCTAGGAAGAAAAGAAGCAAGCAGAAACAATACAAGCATAGTTGAAACCCCTGTCAATAGTTGAGAGGATGAAAAGATCCCAAGAAAAACACATGACTCAACAACAGGTCTATGCCATACAAAGCAAAGTCATGGAAGTGACTCAAAAGCTCTAGCCAGTCTAGGATGCAACTTGCCTACTTTTTGAGGAGATTGAAGGCCAAGGAGCAGAGGTAGAACGAGTAGTCACTTCGGTAGAACAATGATTAGAAGGACCTATGAATGAGGAAGTTATTCAAGAGTTCATCGAGCAGGAGGCCTTGGCGCAATAACAGGTTGAAGCAGCTCGAGCCAAGCTTGAGGCTTTTCAGGAAGAGTTAACCAGACTATAGTGACTCGGGATGAGTCACAAGTGAGTGTTGGGGGCCTGTTATCCCTTGACCAAGTTTTGGAGATCCTTGGTTATGTTTGACCTCTTTTTGGGACTTCAACAGGTTGGTCAAAGGCAAAGCGCAATTCAAAGCAGAGATCACGGGATCTCGACCCCTTTTGAGGGAAGTTTTTGGGATTAGAGTTTATGTAACGGGTATGTGATGTCGGCCCATGGGTTTACCCATGTTTAGGCCCATTTTGTAATGTATAAATATATATCTAGGCGATGTAATAAAAAAGGAAGATGCTAAGTGCTAGAGTTCTATGTATGTGATTGCAAAGGCTTTGTGCATAGTGTATGTTGAGACTTGTAGAGCTAAGTGAAAGTGATTGTAAGAAGGCTTTGTGCTTAAACCTAGCTTGGGGAAGGAGGATTTGGTGAGGTGCGCACATATCTCCTGTCCTATGCAGAGTGGGTTCCTATGGCTCTTTGCTTGTAGAAGATCGAGAGGAGATAATAAAGAAGAGAAGAGTTGGTGGATGTAGCCCCACACTGGGGTGAACCACGTATATCCTGTGTTATGGTTGCTTTGTGCATTGTGGTTATTGTCTTGTGTATGTAATTTATGCTTAGTGCTAATATCTTTATGTATGATGCATATGGTATACTATCTTAGTTCTTGATAATGTGAACGAATGTTAGATATAATCTATCTCTCCATGCTAAGTGCTTGAATGTGTTAGATCTTGTTGAATACTGCACTGCTCTGTAATTAGGGTTTGGATCTGCAATGTGAATAAGGGTTAAATACTGAAGAATGTTAACTACTAAGTGCTTGTTAGAGTGGTGTAATCATAGATATGTGTCCCATCTAGGTTACATACATCTGAGTCCTACAACCACCCCTGCCTCTACCTCGGGTGAGACTTCATCTGCTTCGCAGGTGTTTCCGAAAGGGCCGATAGTTAGGGTTTTGTTGGTGTGTTGAAACTTGGGTATTCCCCTATGCCAACAAAGATCCAATGGAAAAATCAAATTCATGTAGCAGAGAAGCCAAAGATGGATAAAATCATAGGTCAGCGAATTGGTAAAAATACCAAAAGGAAAATGTATTTTGCATATTTGGTAAAGTGGAAAGGATGACCAGTAGAAGATGCCAGTTGGGTAAACAAAGCGGATATCCAGAAGCATGGAAGGTCAGTGCAAGATATCATGGACACGATTCCATGAATTGTTTAGCTAGAGGAGTATGATGCAGGAGCATCGCCATCAAAGCACAAGCGGAGGACAGCTAGGCGCACTAGCGCACATTTTGAAGAAGTTTGATTTTTTGAATGCGTATCACACAAATCTTTTGAAAAGAGTTGTAACTAAAGATCATATTTAAATGCTGTAGAGTTGGATGGCTCATGAAGACATCAGAGAATGCATTTTATTTTAATGTAGCTAAGTATAGTATAGATTCGATGTGTTCGATCTGATCTGTCTGTCACAAATATTTATTGTAATAAATGTTAGTAGTTGATAGATTTTAGTTTGATAAGATAGTTGTAGAATCATTAGAGGGAAAAAATCGAAGAGCTCTCTTGTATAAATCTTTGTATTGTTGTTGAGAGAAGGCTGTTGAATCTATTGTATAGGTTGCCATTGTAGTAGAGGTTGTTGGATCTCTAGTTTTTGAGGAGTTGTTGAATGTGTTGACACTGTAGTTACCGAGAGTTATCATTATTGTAGATGGGAGATGAGAGGTACAGAGAAGCAGTGTATGAATATATGTAATGTAATCTTTAGTTGAATGAATATAACAGAGGAGCATTGTCCCAAATGTATGGTGTTGATGCGTCTATCTGAGTGAATGAGTGGTAGATTTCCTGTTTATTTGGAATTCTCTATTATTTCTTGTTCTTGTATTTACGCATGCATTTACATCGCTATATGTATGAATCTGTGAGGTTTTAAGTAAGTTTCAATTGTTTCTCTTCTACGAGAAAGTGCAAGTGTGCATAGTGTCCGCAAGGAGTGCATTGACAGAGTCTATCTCGACTCACAACTCATAAGAGATAACATGAACCTTATATGTGCTAGGAGTGCATAGCATCCATAAGGTGTGCATGACAGAGTCCATTTTGACTCAGAAGCTCAGGAGGAGTAGCTGAGATTGTCCACAAAGTGGATGGATTTCAGAAGAGAACTTGTTGCAAGGCGTGAACAAGCTGAATTTTCGACTAAGTGTCGAAAGAGAATTTACGGAAGCAAGAGTCTGAGGAAGAACAAGTTCAGGAGGGAGAGTGGCGAGAAATATTCAAATGGAGGAGCCCTTTAAGGTTTCCCAAAAAATAATGAGCCAGATCCTTCTTGGAGGGAAGTGAGATTGTTCCAGACTGTCAGATCTGGGAGAAATGCATGGAGGTTAGCCATAAATAATTTCGGCATCTCGTGGTTTGGGAAGTTTGGAGGTATTGTAAGAGTAGTGTCGCAAAATCATGGACTCACGAAGAAATCTTAATTGTTGGCTGCAAGGAGGACACATGGCAACGGATTAGAAATTTTTTTTGGGAGTCAGAGGTTCGAAGGTTTGTATGTGAAGTGAACGGGGAAGTTCGTGAAGTCGCAAAATCCGAAGCATAGTTGGGCCATCATGTCTTGGAAGACATGCGATAGAGATTCGTGAATTTAGGGAAAGGTGTTTCAGAAGGGACCCAAGGTGGAGGTAGTGATATTTCTGAAGCCCAGATTTGCGAAGGAGTTGGTCCACTGTCACAGCCCGTGGTCACGTAAGATAAAGAGTCTAGAGTGGGGCTAGCACTCACAATGTTGTTGTTCCCAAAAGCACTAGAGAGTGGGGTTGCAGGTAACTGTAACCTTTGGGTAACATTAAAGGGACCTGTGCGTTAATAATTTAGGTTCTATTGAAGGCCAAGGAGCCAATTCAGCTAAGGAATTAGAAGATCCAAGACTGGGAGGTAACATGATTCCCAAGAGAGAAGGGGGTTGTCGTCACTCTTCCTAGATGCAATCATCCCAAAGTCTCTACCAGTTTGGAAGATTCTCTTGAGCACAAAATCCCTTGAAAAATGGTTCCCATGACTTGGAAAGACCATTCGATGCCACATTCATGAGATATGTTTCCTTTGTTTTCTTCCCTATGGTTGCAAGATGATCACACACCTGTGTGATCCTCATGAATTAACTAGTAACAATGTCACATCTAGACATCTGCAGTGATGTGATTTTATTTCTTAATACCATCTTCCTATTCATGTTAGTGCTCTAGAATAAATATACCAAGGTATCAAAAATATCTTTGGTTGTCTTCTTCTTGGATAGGTGAGGAATTAGATGATCCTTCACTGAATCCAAGAGTTCCCTCTCATCTTTGATCTCCTTCTTCGGGTGAACTGCCAAGTCTACAGGATTTATTGGTGGAGCAACTACTTTGTCCACTAACTTCCAAAGGTCATACTCCTTCAACATCAAAGTCACTCTTGCTTTCCAAGATAGGAAGTTGGATGTTGCATCCAATCTGTCTTCAACTCTCAAAGGTGTTGATGTCACCCATTAGACCTGATAAACTTATCTGGAAATAAAGTGTTGTTGAAAACTACCCTATACTGGCTTCTACGACCTCTGTCCACGCTATCTGCACTAACCACGTGACTTGTATGCTGATACTTGTGTCATTTGTTGTGACCTATGTAAAAGTACTTGCGTTGTTACCTCGTGACCTGTAACGGAATACCCACATTATCTGCATGCTTATATAAAAAATACCTACAGTATCCTTGATGATCGATCCGACTGTAGTACAATTGTTTTCGTGAAATTTTTCCTTCGATTTCTACCTGTTGGTTATTTATCTGCTAAGATATCTTACAAATCTTATATATCTACTATCAACTATTATGGATATGAGATCTAACTTCCTCTCAAAGCATGCGCTCTGATACCATGTTGAAATCCTTACTCTGATACCTAGATATCTTGTTATCTAGTGATTTCCTTGCTGCAAATCATATTAGCATCTCACAAAACAAAAAAACATTGTTGGAATATTCAAATCAAATAAAGATAGTGAAAGTAATACTAGAAACCAAAAATATCATGCACAAGACACACAAATATTATGCCCATCAACTAAGATTATCATTCAAATAACTTCAAAGCTCAAGGGATCCCTTACTGGGAAAATGGCCCAAATATAAAAGAGACAAAGTATATCAAAACCTGAATGGTTGATCTCTTTCCAATCCTATAAGACAACAATGCGAATATTACATTGATACCGACACTGTCCTGCACTATTTGCATGATTGTAACACTAAAACTTGCGCTGAATATGTGAACAATTCTAGAATACCTACATTGTTCATGGCAGTTGATCTTTTTGTTGTGTGATTGTTCTCTCCCTTCATCTGTCCTAGATATCTAGATGGAATTCCTTCTCCACCTATCCAACATCTCTTTGAATCACAGTCCTTCGTGAACTAATACTCTATGTTTCGAATAAATCTCTCTTGATCAATTTGTCAATTGTCTCTCCCCTTCACCCTAGCCTTTCTTTTATAAGATTGAGTTATTACTTAACCCTAATATCCAAAGTGATTGACATTTGAGATTACTTCTCACCTCACTTGAGATCAATGACTATTATTTAATTCACTAATGCTGATTAAATCATTTCCTTAAATAAAACCCAACTTACTAATCAAAATCACTTTACTTTATTAATTCCTTTAATTAAAGCAAAGTAAAGGATAGAAGGCTTTGGATGATTTCCACACGTCTAGACACATAGACCTGTGCAGAAATACCTACATGATGCTACCATGCATTGACAAAGGGTTGATGAGAAAACACTTATATGGGGAAAGTAATACTCAATTAGTGTAGAATGGGGGCCTTCATCAAGTTTATCATTTCTCAAGTTCATTCTAAATCATCAAATGTATGCATCAAAGTTATTTTATTGCAATATGTTTCTAACATCCATAATGCACAAAGACATAATAGAGATGTAAATTATTCTAAATGCTTGGAAGAAACCAAAAAATTTATTAAAGATGCATATGAGTACTTTGATGTTTTTTATTATGTTTGGTTGGAGTATTTTTTCAATGATCAAGGTGACATAATCTCAAGCTCAAAAAATGGAGATATATTTTTGACGACTACATTTAGTTGGCCACAAAGTACGGAAAGTGAACACAAGGAAAGAAATGTTGTTGAACACCATGAATCCCAAGTTATTCGAGTCTTAACAAGTAGAGGTGAGATAAATGTATGTTAGGTCAAGAATATCATGTGCATAGTGTGAAGCCATGGAAGACCCTTACTAGGGTGTGATACAAGATATTAAGGAGGGTTGTATGATTTGAGTTTTAGTGATTGATGATGCACATGATTATCCATCATGGATTGAAAAATTTATAAAGGTCAATTATAAATAAAAATGAAGAAGTTATAATAGTTGAAGTACATTGGTATGCAATAAATACACATTCATTTAATGTGTATAATCCATAGATGGTAATCGAGAAATATATTCGTAGAAGGAGAAAAATAAAGGGTCAAAGTATAAATCGTTGCCACATTGACATCTCAAAGTTAAAGGATGTTGACATACTTGTTTAGGGCTTCCATTTGACAAAGATAGGCACTCTTTTATCCAAGTCTATATAGATTATAAAGAAGTTGTTGGCACAACAAATAATTGCAAGATGGGAGTTTAGTGAGCCTAGTCATAGATCTAGAAGGCTTTTGACATTTGAAATCTTGGGCATACATGTAGATTTAGATGATGCACTCATTGATATTATAGAAGAATATGAGTCATCTACATCTTCATCCAATCATTCATCTAAAGATAATGTAGATTCTAATGGTGTGTTAGAATCAATTAGTTAGTTTCAATAAATGTATGAAACATTTTATATTATTTTTTAATAATATGATGTTTGTATGGTAACTCTAAAGGAGTGTTTGAACTTACATATGATCTTCAATGAAGTTATGAGTCATTTATATATTTATTGGTTTATATGATTTTATTATGAATAAAAAAATAAATTTTCTTAGCTTATCTAATTAGAATATGGTGTTAAGGCCATGGTTTCAAAATGTTGCAATTTTAAGCCCAAGAAAAAGAGATATGCCACACGCCTCCAAAAGAGGGTTTCTCCACTAAAAAATTGCACACACTATTAAACCTTCCTACAAAACATATTTGATCTAGATATCCAATATAATGTAATAAGACACCCTATATATACCATATAGATCATGAAACAATGAAGTGTACCCAAAAGTACTCTTGGAAAAGTGGTAGCTCTCTTTCCCTAGTTGTGTTCGGACCTCACTTGAGGTATGAGAGTTGAATAATCTAAGGTGTATAAGGGTACTAAGTCAATATATATACTCTGGGAAAATTTGAGAAGCCTTCAAAGGAAAAACTAGGATATGATAGGAACAACTAGCACAAGAGCATGAGAGAATAGTAGGAGAGATAGATCAAGATTTGGCATTAATCTAGTAGTGGACTTATAAGATAATGAGAGGAGGAAAGAAAATCCAAAGAGGCTTTAAAAATAGGAGAGTAGTGATATAAATACGAAAGGAAATGACTTCCAAGGCATAATTAATTGTTAGACTAGACATTGGACAACATGTTTCATACTAAACATTTGTATTGTGAGTTTTCACTAAGTACCATTGGTTTTTTAGTGTGTACCACAAGTATTTTCTGAAAATTACACACTCTTCTCTATAAATTTCAATTCATATATGTGGTACAACCCCAAAATGTTTTGGTTCACTTGGTGATAAGAAATCATGAATGGTTAAGAAAGGTTTAACCCTATGCACCCACAACTAGGAGTTCCCAAATGGATTTTGATCATTGAGGACCTGAAATGATGCATCCTAACCAACTATGGGATACATAAGGAGCTTGGAGCCCTAGAGATAACTCGAATAATAGGTTGGATGTCCCTAATTAGGCATCTCGTGACCCAAAGAATATAACAAAATCATATCAATGACCAAAGGTTAAATACAAGAAGCAAGAAGATATGAGACCCTACATAAATGATAGATATTCAAGAAAGGTTGCACATCTAGAGAAACACAAAGTGACTCAAGGGAGAATGATTCAATAGAGAATATACTTCATAATAAAATATGAAATGTAATTCCATCATCATTGAGCGGGTCATGTATATTGAACATGGCATATAATTAGGCCTCTCCACAACACCCCTTGGTGGGTAGGCATAATTGAGTATTAAAGTGTGAAATTCCTATAGTATATAACTAAAATAACAAGTGATGTAGGAGCATCGCTCCACCTCAGCACGCACCAACTAATTAACATGCATGGTACACATTCAAGGAAGGGAGAGGTGTCGCCCTCTCATTTTTCCTTCGAGAATCTAAGGAGTGATCAAGGCAATTAATGCCGACAGGTTGGAAGAGCCAAGTTATGCCTTCTCACAAGCTGGGGATAAGGTCACCATTAAGTGGTTGACGGTAGGAGGGATCTGCATCCGATTTGCATCAGATTTCCATCGTTGTAATTTTCCCATTATACAAGTGTTTTGAATGGTGATTTGATACCACTAGCTTAGCTCAGAGGGAAGCTCATTGAGTCCCTCTTGTATAAACTATTGTATTACTGCCAGTAGAGCAGAGACACTGTAGGTAAGGAGAAATGCATAGGAGGTAGGGAGAGAAACACAGAGAGACGAGACTCAGTTGTAGCTCAGACTCCCATATTGTAATGAACATTCTACCATTAATAAAAAATGACATTTTTTCCTATTATCAATTTCTGTGTAATGGATATTTTGTGGTGAGTGTCATTTGTATGCATTTGCATTGTAGATGAAGGTTAGAAATCATTTGCAGGGATAGAGATACAATTTTTTATCTATGAGTGTGTTGAATTAAGTCTGGTTCTCTAGGATAAGTGCAAGGAGTGTGCAACAGAGTGTGGAAAATCTGTGAGCCGACGCAAAGAGTGCGTGTATGAACTCAGAGGAGTCAGACGAGAAGCTTCCACGAGGGCACACTAGGATAATTCACAGATTCGGGAGGAAGTTTCAAGGTGGTTGGGTACCTTGGAACGAAAGACTATGTTGGAGGAAACACAGTTTAGAGTTACTGAACACTCTGAAACACTCTTCTAGGAGGGCATAGAGAAAGTATGACAACATACAAGAGAAACATAGTTGGAAGTGTTGGAATCCTTAAGAGAACCCCAGGGTGACTGAACACTCTGAGGAAGGAAGGATTTGCAAGAGTGCATCGACAAAGGAAAGGATATACCTTAAGACTTCCAATTAAGCTAAGGGAGAAGCCATCAAAATCTTAGCCGAGCCCAAGGACTGCACTTAGGAGAATGTAATTTCATCTTACAAGCTCAGGAGGAAGAGTGAGAAACTTCCAAGAGGGCACGATAAATTTCACTGAAGAACATAGAGGAACTGGGAACCTTGAAGGTTTTCAAGCCGAGAAAAGTTGGAGAAGAGTCTGTGTAGAACTCTACAAGGAGTGCAACAGAAGTTCAAGAATAGCCGAAGTCTCAAAAAGAGAATTGCGCTAAGTGTGGAAAGGGGTCGAGGACTTGCTGAAGTCCTAAAGACCGTGAAATCGTCTATCGTCCAAACAGACAAGTGGAAGCAAATCCAAGAGTTAGAGGATTCAGATTTTGGAATATTTGCGAGGAGAACAGTTCAAGATTTGTGAAGTGCAACGTGCAGAGTGATTTTGGACTGTTGGATCCAAAAGGATGCATGACAGAGATCTACGTATTTTGGAGGAAGTCGCTCTAGAAGAAAAGGAAAGGAGGAGAACACCCGAAGAGCTAGGAGCCGAAACAATCTTGGTCGTCCATTGAGATAGGACATGTGGTGAGAAATCAACACTTTGATGATTCTCAAATTGGGAAGGACAAATTTGAGAGAAGAGAGGACTCGTGAAGTCCGAACTAATGATTTGATCTCAGTCGTTGATTGCGAGGAGAACGTGGACCATAGATTTGGTCCTAGAGGATTTGCTGAGTTGGGAAATCGGGAAAAAGGGAGCAAGAAGTTCGTGAAAGTCCCGAAGCATAGGGTCATGAAGGGAGCTAGCCCATGGGTGTAGTCCATGGTCACATCAAGGAGGGAGCCTAGCATAGAGAGATAGTTTCCATTGGCATTAACATTTGAAGAGAGATAAGGAGAGGGTCCATGAGTGCCACACAACCTGTGCCGAAATGGTGGAAGGGCCTGTGTCAAGTTAAATTGGTTCCCATTAGGTGCTCGATGAGCCATTCAAATCGAAGACTTGAATGATCCTAGACCAGGAGTTCAAGCATCCCTTTGGAGGGAAGGGGGGTCTGTTCCAGGAGTGGTATCAGAGCTTGATTGTCTGCAGATTGTAGGCAAAGGTGAAGATAGATAGAGTGAGACGCTCTATGAAGACTATTTCGTAGTGTGCAACAGATGGTAAAAAATCAGAGGAACTGTAGGTGAAGCAGGATTGTCGCTGGAAACCATAAATGTGGTCAAGGGGGAGTTTACTTGTAGAAATGCAAAGTGAAGATGGACAAGGATCTCAGAGAAATACCATCCAAGATGGAGATGCTAGAATTTAAGATGCAACATGAAGCAAAGGTGCGCTAGAGATATGAGTGGCCTTTGAAAAGGACAACTAAGTGGCCTGTTCGAAAGTTGGTGGTCTGTAAGAAACAACAAGTGTTGAGGAGGTGGTTGAGATATGTCGAAAGCCTCAGTGGCGAGGGAAAAATATATGGGAGGAATATCATAGGTTGACAGGTGGGCAATATGAAGAGGAAATTTGATCTCGTAAACTACCAGGAGGGAAGAGGAGACATCCTGAATTGCCAGGTGAGCAAGGGGGGAGAGATGATCTCAAATGAGAGTTCATGTCAGCAAAGGGTGTTGAAATATGGATAAAGAGAAGAAATGCCTCACTCACATGAAGATTCATGCGAAGCTGAAAACTGCGTGAATGAATATGATGACAAGTTGGAAACTTTCATCACAGAGGAGAAGGATCATAGGAGCATTTTGATCATTGGAGGAGTCGAGATATTCTTTCCAAGCAACCGAGTAGAGGCTAGCATAAATGTTGGAGGTGTGACAAAAGGACAACGAGCTGAGACTGTCACAGAGGAGGAGGAACAAATATTGAAATCTATCCCAATAGAGGAGGAGTGCCCAGTTGATCTACTCACTCAGTGGGAAATGGAGTTAAAGGAACTTGAGGATTGGTTAGACAGTCCAGAACTAGGAGGTGGCTTCCAAGAGATAAACATGCCATAGAAGACTCACCGACATGAGTTGCAGCTGGAGGAAGCTGGAACATAGCTAGCCGAAGAACTGACAGGGGTCAATCTGTCAGGAGAAATAACTGAACAAAAATTCAGTGGTGATAATGCGGAATTGGAGTCTGTAGCAGAGTGGTCAGTCAACATCACAAGGGATGAAATAAGCATGGGAGATCAGGACGACCTACCCATGGAGTGACGTGTAGAGTTGTAGTTGAGCATACTGCACGAGCCAAGCCAGCCAACGAAGAAGCTGGAAGAAGCTGTAGAGGAGATACAAAAGTTGATGTTGAGGTCAGCAGAAGAAGCGGTCAGCAAGGAGAAGCTGGATAGAAAGGAACCTGCATGAGTAACAGGGAAGATGTAGCATCAACAACAAAGCAGAGGAGCAGAGAGGTAACTCCAGTAGAAATTTTGGGATCTAGAAGGATTTCAGCTGAGCTGGAAAGATCATGAGTAGGAGCTCATGATTTTTCGTATCCGTGGAGTATGATGCAGGAGAATTGCTCCACCTCAACACGTGCCAGATGATTAACACACATGGTGTGCATTCAAGGAAGGGAGAGGTGCCACCCTCTCATTTTTCCTTCGAGAATCTAAGGCGTGATCAAGGCAATTAATGCCGACATGTTGGAAGAGCCAAGTTATGCCTTCACACAAGCTAGGGATAAGGTCACCATTAAGTGGTTGATGGTAGGAGGGATCTGCATCCGATTCGGATCAGATTTCCATCATTGTAATTTTCCCATTAGAAAGACGTTTTGAATGGTGATTTGACACCACTAGCTTAGCTTGGAGGGAAGCTCATCGAGTCCCTCTTGTATAAACTATTGTATTACTTCCAGTAGAGAAGAGACACTGTAGGTAAGGAGAAATGCATAGGAGGTAGGGAGAGAAACACAGAGATCCGAGACTTAGTTGTATCTCAGACTCCCATATTGTAATGAACATTCTGCCATTAATAGAAAATGACAGTTTTTCTTGTTATCGATTTCTGTGTAATGGATATTTTGTGGTGAGTATAATTTGTATGAATTTGAATTGTAGATGAAGGTTAGAAATTGTCTACAGGGATAGAGATATAGTTTTCTATCTGGGAGTGTGTTGAATTAAGTTTGGTTCTCTAGGCTAAGTGAAAGGAGTGTACGACAGAGTGTGGAAATTTCGTGAGTCGACGCAAAGAGTGTGTGTCGAAACTTAGAGGAGTTAGAAGAGAATCTACCAGGAGGTCACACCAAGATAATTCACAGACTCGGGAGGAAGTTTCAAGGTGGTTGGGTACCTTGGAAAGAAAGACTGTGTCAGAGGAAACACAATTCAGAGTTACTAAACACTTTGAAATAGTCTACCAGGAGGGCATAGAGCAAGTACGAGAGCATACAAGAGAAACATGGTTGGAAGTGTTGGAATCCTTAAGAGAACCCCAGGGTTTTTGAACACTCTAAGGAAGGAGGGCTTTGCAAGAGTGCATCGACAAATGAAAGGATATACCTTAAGACTTCCAGGTAAGCTAAGGGAGAAGCTGTCGAAAACTTATCCAAGTGCAAGGAGTGCACCAAGGAGACTGTACGTTCATCTTACAAGCTCAGCAGGAAGAGCGAGAAACTTCCTGGAGGGCAAAAGAAAGTTCACTGAAGAACATAGAGGAACTGGGAACCTTAAAGGTTTTCAAGCCAAGCAAATTCATAGAAGAGTCTGCACAGAACTCTGCAAGGAGTGCAGAAGAAGTTTGAGAATAGCCGAATTCTCGAAAATAAAATTGCGCTAAGTGTGCAAAGGAGTCGAGGACTTTCTGAAGTCCTGAAGACCGTGAAATAGTCCATCGTCTAGACAGGCAGGTGGATGCAGATCCAAGAGTTTGAGGATTCAGACTTCAGAAGATTTGTAAGGAGAACAGTTCAAACTTCATGAAGTGAGATGTGCAGAGTGATTTTGGACCATTGGATCTAGGAGGACGCGTGATAGAGATCTATGTATTTCGAAGGAAGTCTCTCCAGAAGAAAAAGAAAGGAAGAGAACACCCGAAGAGCTGGGAGCCGAAGAAATCCTGGACGTCCATTAAGATAGGACATGTGGCGAGAAATCAACACTTCGCTGATTCGCAAATCGGGAAGGATAGAGTTGAGAGAAGAGAGGACTCACGAAGTCTGAACTCACGATTTAATTTCAGTCATCGATCATGAGGAGAACATGGACTGTAGATTTGGTCTTGGAGGATTCACCGAGTCGGGAAATCGAGAAAAAGGGAGCAAGCAGTTTGTGAAAGTCCCGAATCATGGGGTCGTGAAGGGAGATATTCCATGGTCGTATTCTGTGGTCACATCAAGGAGGGAGCCTAACATAGAGAGCTAGCATCCATTGGCGTTAAGATTTGAAAAGCGCTAAGGAGAGGGTCCGTGAGTGCCACACAACCTACGCCGAAAAGGTGGAAGGGCCTATGTCAAGTTAAATTGGTTCCCATTAGGAGACTAATGATCCATTTGGATCTATGAATTGAATGATCCTAGATCAGGAGGTCAAGCAATCCTTTGGAGGGAAGGGGGGTCTGCTCCAACAAGAAAATATATTTTAGGAGTGAAGCTGAAAGATTAAGTTTGTCGCATGTCCTACCGATATAGTAAAATGTAATTTTACATGGATAAGGGGGGAAGGTGAAGTTATTTGATAAATTTGTCTTGGAGAAAGGTTTTGGGTCATGTGGGAAGGAAGTAGTTTAAATCCTCCATGGTTAATTTGGTTCATATAGTAAGAGGGATGAAGGCCCTATGTTATAATGTTGGGTAGGAATTGTTGTATGAGTACTTCTATAAATATCAGGAACCATATTCATACTACTCATTTAGTAAGATGAGATAAGTTAGATGTGTCTTGAGGATAAATATAGTTTACCCCAAGATGAAAGTAAGTAGGGAAAATAGATCTAGAAGAAGAAGAAGAAGACTTTGTGGTCCAAGGAAGAAGATAGGAGGGAGGAGAGAGGAGAGATATTTCACTCAATAGAGGAAAGGGTTGACGAGAAATCCCCAATGGAGTCATCAAAATGTAGCATGGAATTTAGAATGAGAAACCATGCTACCAAAAGGAGGAAGGGGTGTGTAGATATGCCACTCACTTTTAGGTTAAAATTGAGAAACCCTAGGAGAGGGAAAGAGAGGAGGAAATAAAATCAGTGAAGGCCACTCGGTTGGTTATGTGAACTAGAGTTATAGATCAATTAGATTAATTTGGTTATGCCTCAACATAAAATAGAAGTAGCAATAAATTACAAAGGAAGACAATTTAATTAGGGTTTACTTTATCGATATACTTTGGTGAGGCGATTAACCTAAACATTGAATATGAAAGAACAATTAAAATGAATGAACTCATCTAGAAAAATATTTTTGTACATGTTAATGTTGTTAGAGATAAAGAAGGGAGATGCCACAAGCCTCCAAGAGAGGGGTTCTCCACTTGAATGACCTTGCACACACACTAGTACATTTGGGTCAAATTTTGATGGCATGTTCGTAGAAATTGCCACTTTATATTATCAAGATATCAACAAACATCGAATGCCCTCAAACGTCGTTTCACATGACGTTGATTTTACGATGACACATATATCATCTCTATTGCAACATTTCATGCAGACACATGTCGTCTTAGACTTCACTGACCAAGACCACTATGGACGTCACTATAGAGACACTGGGACGTCGCACTTGCGATGCCAAAGACCATCGGTTTTCCGATGTGTACTCTATATTAGGGATGTCTCACCTGTGAAGTTGACACCATGACAATGACATTAGGCACATTGTACAAATGAGGGAATGTAACATTGGTATTCCAACGTCTATGCTATATCAACAACATTTCACCTGCAACGTGGACGCCATGATAGCGATGATAGGAATGTCAGAGATCGACGAAAGGTAACGTTGGTCTTCTAATATGGATTCTATATCAGCGACGTCTCCTGCGACGTTGACGCCATGAAAACGACGCTATAAATGTCGAAGACCTACATAAGGTAAAGTCGACCTTCCGATGTGTATTCTATATCAGCGACATTGGGGACGTCGAAAGACCGACGATCTGTAGGTGTTTTAAAAAAAACAAAAAAACAAAATGGTATCAAAGAGGTTTAGGGTACGGATATCATTTTTATCACAATCGATGAAGAATAAGATAACCATTATGCAATGTCATCATCACTATGGAAATTTTTTTGTGCCCAACGACACAGTGGGTAACATTTGGCTCCTACTTGGGGTCAAGTGCTCTTTTCGAGAGCATTTGAGAATCCTAGAATCCTTCCTTACCAAAACTTCATCAATAGTACCCTTTCTACCCTTGTGTTTGATCATTGAAAAATTAATCATAACCATTATTCAAAAGTAAGATCATAATAAAAGACAACCTTCGAGCAACCTAAACAACAACATGAAGAGCAACATGACCAACAAGAAGAAACATAACTGAAATTTACCCAACATAAAGACTACATAAATAACATAGTCAATCTACTCAATGGATATAAGGAATGTGCTCCCAAATTAGGGTAGGGAAATAATAATTATAGCATTGGAACATGCTAGAGGAGTGCCCACTTAAATGTTTTTTTGATGATTGGCCCCATAGAGGACAATTTTGGCTAATGAAAGGAAACAAATCTATAATTAAATCTTCCTTGAACATACCTTTCTTCACTAAGTTTTAAACATTGGCATATTTACTCCTGTAGAAATATTTTGCATGCCCCAGGGCATCCAACTTGGATGTGAGATACAATTTCTTTCCATAATCACACTGATTAGAATGCATGTCATCATTAAGAGATAGAGAACATCTAAGTGAAACAATCATAAACATTTTGATCAATAATTATCTCACAATCAGGGATATATTAATCATATGGACCAATGAATAACAATGCAAATATCTCTCATTGATGTTCAAAATTTCTCATTCTCATAATCCTTTAATAGTGACAAGGAGTTTCCTTGCTTCATACCACAAAATTTTCACTAATGAAGCACTGAATAAATGTTTTTATCTCCAAGCTTCTTACTACTCAATTTGTTGCTACAAGAATGTACATTGGATTTTCTTACTACTCAATTTGTTGCTACAAGAATGTACATTGGATTGTGACTGTCGATGTTAAGGCTAGCATGAGGTCGACACAACCCTTGCTCCCCTCAATATTTAGATCAAGTAAAACTCTTGTTCCAAGACACAGAGGTTGTCATAATCAGAGCCATGTTATTCATTGCAATTTTCATGGAAGTATCGTGTCCTTCAACTGCTATGCCTTGCTCATTTTAATAGGTTGTCAAGAGAGTTTCCTACTTCATTTATTGTTGGATTGATTGGTGTATCATATTTTCAACTTTTCTCATGTACAAATACCTCAAAAGAATCAATATCATCATTTCCTATATTTTGGGCTCATACATTAGGTATATTTTTTGTTGTAAGTACAAAAAGGCCCTTGAAATGAGGTCTAAGCATAAAGTTATCTCCAATTAGACGTAGAAGTCAAACATGTCAATAATAACTCCATGTGCCAAAAGTGGCCATGTAAGTGAGGGAATCCATACACTAAGCTCCAAACATGATTCTTTATCATAATTGTTGAAATGGATAGATCTATATAAAGCATGTGTACATTGGGGGAGGGCGCTCAAAAAATGTGAAGGATAAAAAATGTAAAGGTTCTATCCCAATGAAAATGAACCCACAAGTGTTAGGGCATTCCTTCTTTGAAGCCACCCAATTCTAATAGGAAATATCATATTTCAACATATTGTAAGGGTGATCATATATGTTTTCCATATTTCTTTTAGTAAGTATGAAAAAAGGCTACCGATGCTAATGGTGCACTACTAAAGGATTAAAAAATGTTCTTACAGGACTGCTGGAAGTGAAAGGACAAGATTTTGACATGACAAGAGAGTGAACAATTTAAATAACCATATTGTTTCTTGTTGATATGTTAACCAAAATGCATATACATGTTTGAAATAAAAAAATGCCAAGTTTCTTAGCATGCATTTCTAGAAAATGTTCCTGCATAACAAAGGTGAAGAAAAAAACTTTATTTTTAAAGTGAAACTACAACAAAATGTGAGGGATTTAAGAAGTGCAAGTGGGTGAGAACCAATGACAATGAGCTTGTGAATCCAATTTTTTGAAACTTAAAGTAAACCAAAAAACAAATTAAACTCGTGTGATGACTCTCACATAAAAAGTTGTCTTTTTTTCTCTTCCTCAAATATTCCTTCAAAATATACACACTAAAGAAAATCATACTTATAACATTAATCCTATCAACCTTCAACGTTGATTCATAAAAATATTTACATTATATGAAGTATTCTTCAAGGCAATATGTTCAATATTGAATGCTGATTCCTCAACATCTTGCTGCAAAGTACAATTTTTTTTTATCACAATGTCTTTACAATATTCATGAAGCCTTTGAATTCTCTTGATATTAGTGATGATAGTAATAGCCATTCCAATGTATGCCCTAGCAGTGGATGCATGAACTAACTCTTCATCAATCCCTATAGGAAGCTAAGGTTTCTTTCACTCAATATAAATGGACTCGTATCTACCATTACTGGATGCAAGGTGTGAACATGACAAGTACTAAACATATGATATATCTCAATAAATTATCACATAGCAAACCTTGCATCAATAAATAATCACATAACAATTCATAAACATTAAACATAACCATAATTTATGGCTATATAAACTATGCTGAAAGGAGCAATCACACCTGATCTGATGAACTGATTGACAAAGTTGGAATGGTTTCCCCCGCATGTTTCTCTTCAGCTGTATGACCCTCTGTTTTTCTTGAACTTCCCTCACTCGATGAAGAAAGATCTTAAAGTACCTGCCAAAATCATTCGACCTCCATAAATATCTACAAAATCAATACACGTCATATTTGTAGCGCATTATTTACTCTAAGATGCATTTTTATGAGAGTGTCAAAACATACATGAATGAG
>ML788918.1:61612-74330 GCA_009831015.1 Picea engelmannii | reverse complement strand
CCCCCCCACCATTCAAGGAAGAAAGGTTGGGGGGTCCGAAATACTCCGAGGACCATCTATCTGGGTGTTGTTGTATGTCGTTGATGAAACTTGTGCATCCTTTAGTCTCTATGTGACAAAAAGTATTATCCATTAGAAAACTTAGGATAAAATCGTACAATGGGTAGCGCTAAGCTTATCCTTTCCCACTTTTACACCATGGTCTTATTTCCTAAGGTAACAATATCCAAATTTACTCAAATAAATGGTATTTTAACAATCCCTTTTCAACTTTTATTGAAATAAACATCACTAACCTAACTCCTAACATAATCAACTAACATATTAATCCAGCTTAGACTGTTGGATTAATTATTACTCTAACCTAGCTAATTTGGTCAAGATTAAACTGTTTGACCAAATTTATTCTCTAACCTTTCAACATAAATTCAAAAAGTTTGATCATGATTATACAGTATGACTCAAACCAAATTTATTTTTGATGGGGTTTTATATCTTCTTTTTTTAGTTTTTGTACTTTATTATTTTTATACCCTCTTTTCATTTTTTCTATTTTTATCCTTTTCTTTTTCTTTTCTTTTCTTTTGTTTTTATTTTGTAAATCATTTGCAGAATAAAATATTATTTACAACAAAATATGACTAGAGGAAGAAATTCTAATCACCAGGTGATACTATGAAATATAGGGTTATAATAGTGGCTCCACTTGGGGATGGTGCTCTCGTTTTGAGGTGCCAAGAACCAGCTACCTATTGTCTTGAATATTCTTCTCCAATATTTTTATGCATTCTGATTTGATTTATTATAAATGTAAATATGGTGACACTAATCATGGGCTTAGGGCCTTCTCTTCGGGCTTCAACCACTGAAAAAAATCACCCACACCTGACATAAAAAGTAGAATGGTATTTACAATGAAATGAGTGAGAAAAAATTTCATTCCTATGAAACATAGTGCTTGAGAATTCTGCCATTGACAGGTCCTCCTTGCATATCTTCTCCATCCATATCCTTGATAAAAAATGAATTACTTCCTTTGTAGGCATGTATTATGAATGGGCCTTTCCATAGATTCTCAAATTTTCCATGTTTGCCCTTTTCTTCATTTCTTGAGTCCCATTTCAATACTTTGTCTCCTAAATGGAAGTCATCAGCCTTGGTCCTTCTGTCATAGATTTTCTTGATATTTTCCTGAATCACCTGAGTTTGGTTGTAGACCTATTCTATGGATTGTTGCAACTATATAGTTTGATTAATTCTTCTTTGGATGTCATTTGGTTCTACCTGTACTTCCTGCAATAATTTTAAGATAGGAACACCTAAAGAAGTAGGAAAGACAACATCCATTCCATAGACCAACTGGTATGGAGACATACCAATTGACCTCTTTGTAGTAAGTCTATCTGCCCATAGTGCATGTACCAACTTATCGTGCCATGATTTTTTGTTGTCCTGCAACAACTTCTTGATGATGTTGACAAGATTCTTATTTGAAGACTCCGCTAACCCATTGCCATGAGAGTAATAGGATGTAGAGTGTCCTAAGGTGATCTGATATTTGCTGCAAAACTGTATCATCTTTTTTTGATTTGAATGTTGTTGCATTGTTAGTGATAATTTTCATGGGGCATCCAAATCTAGAAAGAATGTTAGTTTCCAAAAACTTTATGATCACAACATCAGTGGCTTTCCTAGTGCGTACAACTTCAATCCACTTGGTGAAATAATCAGTGGCTGTGAGAATCCACTTGTGTTGGCCTTATGAAGGTGGGTGAATTTCACCAATGAAATCCAAACCCCATTTTTTAAATGGAGCTTCAACTGAAATTGGCTTCAAGGGTAAAGGAAAAATTTTCCTTTTTCCTTTAAAGATATGAAATTTATGACAGGAGGTCACTTTCTTCTGGACATCTGCAAATAAAGTTGGCCAGTAGAAACAAGCTCTAAGAAATTTATTGGCAGTGGTCTTCCAATTCAAATGTCCACCACAGTCTCCTTCATGGAATTCCTGCAAAGCTTTATCAACTTCATCTTTCAACAAACAATTTAGTAGAATCCCTCCAACATATTTCCAATATAGATTTCCATTTAAAATACAATACTTCATAGCTTTGAGTTTCAAAAATCTAGCTTTAGTTTTAGTTAAACCAGGAGAAGCTTGTAGATGATGTAAAACAAAAATAAGGTATGCATACCAATGATAGTTTGAGAAAACCTCTTTAACTTGGGGAGTCACATGCTCTTCTTGTTCATCAACTGCAGACAAAAAATTAATATCCAAAGAATGAAAGTTGGACTCAACCATCAGTTTGGCTAATCCTTGACCCTTGATAATCTTGGTTAGTTTGATCTCAATATCATATTCAAGGATCATAGCAATCCATTTACCCCTTCTTCCATATGGATTGTCTTGAGTCAGAATATATTTCACCACAACATTAGGGACATAAGAAATAATATGTGAGTGGATAATATATACTCTGAAATATTTAATTGCTTTTACTAAAGAAAAATATTTCTTTTTGATGATGTTATAATTCAATGCAACATCTCTCAGGGATTTTCTGAAGAAAGTAATAGGTTGTTCATGGCCTTCACTATTCTTCCGCAAAAGCACTGCTGCAATGGTATGCTTAGAGACAAAAGAGAATAAGAGAAAATATTTTGTATAATCAGGACTGATAAGCACATGGGCTTGTGTTAAGGCCCGTTTCACCTGATCAAAGGAATGTTTTTCTTCTATTTTCCATTTTATTTTTGTATCTTCTTTCAACATGTTTGTTATGTTTCTAAGAAGTTCTACCCAGTTAGGGATAAATCTTCTTAGAAATTTTATTTTTCCTATGAAAGACTGCAACTCTTTTATGTTTCTGGGATGATCTATTTTTTGAATGGCTTCAATTCTGCTAGGATCTATTTTGATTCCATCCTTATATATGATGTGTCCTAACAGTTTACCTTCTTCTGGACCAATTTTTTTTTCTTGGGATTTAGTGAGATTCCGAATCTCCTTCATTTTTCAAAAAAAATTCTAAGGTGGATTAAGTGCTCTTCATCTGTTTTTGAAAAAATAGTTATGTCATCCAGGTATATGACAATGAATCTAACAATTCCATCCATAAAATAAATGTCCATTGCTCTCTGAAATGTGGCCCCAACATTCATTAAAACAAAAGGCATTTTCACATACATGAAAGTGCCCCAAGGTGTAGTAAACATTGTTTTCTCTTGATCATCAAGGTGGACTAACACTTGGTTGTAACCAAAAAATCCATCTAACAAAGAAATTCTACTGGATCCAACTACATTATGCAAAATATGGTCCATTTTGGGCAAGGGATAGTTGTCCTTAAGTGAGACTTTATCGAGGTTTCTGAAATCAATACATAGTCTGATTTCTCCACTCTTCTTTCTGGTAGGAACTAAATTGGATACCCATTTAGAGAACCTTAATGGGACAATGATTTTGGCATCATACATTTTCTTTACTTCCTTTTCAATTAGAGGCATAAACTTTGGGTTAATTCTCCTAAGTTTTAGTTTGAAAGGATTATGATATTCTTTTATGGAAATTTTGTGTTGTATAATTCTAGTATCATAGGATTTTAGATATTCATAGCTCCATGCAAAAACATCTATAAAATCTTTGAACAATTCTACTATATATTTCTGTTTTTGAGCAGGAGGTAAAGATTTGGACAATTTAATCATTTTTGGTTCTTTTTCAGTTCCTATGTTATAGTCCTCAACTTCTTTTCCAATAGGTTCAATTTTTGGTTTTTTAGCCACATCATCAAAATCAAACAATTCTTCCAATGGGACTAATCCTCTAGGCAGAATATTATCCTTTAATTGCAAAAAATCTGAATTTTCTTTTTTTTCATTTATTTATTCTAAATCTGTCTTATATAACATAATATACTATAATATAACATATAGTATATGTGTTCTATTATAACATACTATATGTGTTATTGTAGATTTTAACCTTGTACAATATTTACTGCAAATAGATTTTTAGTCAAAGAATAGAAAAGATACAATGGAAAATACAAACATCACATAAAGATTTTTTCCCTAGAAACCCAAACCGGGTGATGCAAGAGCATCGTAAGCAAGCGCAAAAGTGAAGGACAACTAGAAACACACCAGCGCACATTTTGAGGGCATTTTGAATTTCAAAAGACCAAGCATTAATGTTATAGACAGAAGGATGTATTTGCATTTATGTTTTGGAGATTGTAAAACAGATCTTGAGCGTTTCTCTCATCTGTCGGATGTGGAGGCATTTAATTATAATGAATGTAAAGTAGATAGATTTTAATTTCTATTATATAGCTAGAGCTATAGGAGGGAAAACTCTAGAAATCTCCCTCATATGTATTGTATTGCAAATTTATTCTCATCGTAATTGTAAGTTGTAGAGAAAGAGAGCATAGGAGAATAGAGATTGCAGAAGGTTGTATAAGCAAATAGATGTTGCTATAGAATCCATGTACAGAAACACTTAGATTAATATAAAAGAGCTTTGATCCAATTTCATGGTGTTGTGATGAATATTGTTTACATCTATTGAATGGTATGTTTACAGTTTGTTTCTATTCTCTGTTATGCACTTGTTTCAATGATGTCTGTATGTATGCTCTTGATTTCATGTTGAATATATGAAGTCTATGAGAGGGGAAGTATAAGTTAGTTTCAATTGTTTCTCTTCTTGAGAATTCCTACAAGGAGTGCAGTGGAGGTCCACAAGGGTTGCGTTGACAAGATTTTGAGTTTTACCTCAGAGAATCTTAGGAGGGATACCATTGTTGTTATACCCATAGAAGTGCAGGTATAGCACAAAGCTAAGTTAGGAGTGCGCAAGCTGGTTGAAGTCTTGGATTTACCAACCAAGGAAGGTGGTTGAATAATTTCTATTGCAGGGAAGTGCACAGAGTTGGAGGTTTCAAATAACCAGAGATTATTGTGAATGCCACAAGGAGTGCACGCAAGAATCCTTTTGAAGCCTTGAGCTCATAACAAAGGTCAATCTCAAGAAGGATAGATACTTTGAAGAATTCAAAGGAAGAACAAGGTTTGAATTCACCTCGCAGAAGACAATTTCAGAATGGGGAAGATGCTAAGTTGTTTGTCCAGGAGTCTTTGAGCAGTCTGAACGAACGGTTGAAATTCTCAGAGGGAGAATCATTGAAGTTCTGTGGACCATTGGATCTAGTATATCAGTGGAAGGGTTAAGGCTGAGTGTATTTTACCATTCATAAGCTCAAGAGGAGTAGTGTCCATTAGATTTAGATCAATGAGAGCCGTTGATCTCGTGCTTGAATTTCGTCATTTCAGAATTCGGGGCGTGGAGAACGTTGTGACTCGGAGTCGAGAGTTGAAAACTCCTGATTCACGAAGTCCCAATAGAATCAAGACCGTCAGATTGCAGGAAGCTCAGAGCCATTGATCCATGGCAAGGAGTTAACACAATTTCGACTATCGGAGGAAGGGAGTTGTGGCATTGCAATTCACCGATACGCAAAATCCCGAGGTGCTAAAATACTTGGCCCAGATCACCGTTGAAGGTCACATCAAGTGAAGTCAAGTGAGGAGTCAAAGATCTGTTATCCCTTTTTAGGGTTTTATGGATTGAAATATCTCGAGGGACTCATATTAGGGGTCACGAAATCGAAAAACCTGAAATACCATTTTGGGTGAGGACTGTGGTCACATTAATTGGTCACGTGGACTGGAGGTTAACTCCCTGTGCTCGTTTGCACAGGCATAAATTCTGGAAAGGAACTATGGAAACAATTGCATGTTGGATATTCTTGTGGGGAATCAAAGAGTCAATTAGACTCAAAGGGAGATAAATAATGATCCTTAGACCAGGAGGTCGAGCAGAACCTGCTAAGGTAGGGGGGTCGTGTCAGGTGGTATCAGAGCCGAACTTACAATCATTGTTTTCTGTAAGCGAGGCAGACCGAAGGCAAGTTGTTATTAAGTTATTCGTGGAACATATTTGAACAATGCCACCGAGAAGACGTCAAGATAGACCAATTCTTGATCCAACTGTGGAAAGGGAAATGAGAGAACTCCATGCTTGATTAGATTCTATGGAGACAACACAGAGATGAAAAACTCATGCTGGAGATGTTAATGAAGCCGAAAGTGAAAATGATGTTGGAGAGAAAGAAGAAGTTGTAGCCGAAGATGCTGTAGAAGAATGCCTATTCAAAGTTGTTGCAAGAATAGGCGCCAGAGAAAAAATGGACATCCCGATGTATGAAGGCAACTTAGACGTCGAGGAGATGCTAGATTAGTTTAGAGCTCTAGATAAATACTTTGATTATGAGGATATCAAAGAGGATACAAAATTAAAACATGATGTCACTAGACTTAAATGGAATGAAGCACTGTGGTGGGATGAACTGCAAGCTGACAGGTGTTGCAAAGGCAAGAAAAAAATCGAAAGATGGGATAGGATGGTCACCAAGATGAAAGAAAAATTCATACCCAGGGACTATCAAATTAATCTGTTTCGAAGAATGTAAAATTTGAGGCAGAAGGGGATGACAGTGAAAGAATACACTGAGGAATTTTATCGACTTAACATCATAGCAGATCATCGTGAGAGTGATGATGAAAAGGTCGCCATGTGCATGAATGGTTTGAGATATGACATTCAGGACAAGATGAGCATGGTGACAATTAGAAATGTAGAATATGCTTATCAAATTGCTCTGAAGGCAGAAGAAAATTTGGCCTGAAAGAAAATTCAAAGGGGAAGAGGTAGAAGTCAGAATAGAGGCAAAGCGGTTTCCCAATACATAGTACAAAAACCCAAGGAAGAAGAGAAGAACCTCACACTCACCCAGAAAGAGGAGGAAGTTCATAGGGAAGGCAATATGCTAACATAAATACTTTTCCGCGAGCCAGAGGAAGAGGGAGAGGGGGTGAGATAAAGTGTTTTGTTTGTGGAAAGATGGGACACAAATATTTTGAATGTCCTTATATAAAAATGGATGGAGGAGGCGAAGCTCACATTTCAGAAGCACATAAGAAAAATGTTGAGGCAAAAGATGCAGAAGGTGGAAGGTCCTTAATGATGAGGAAAATTCTCTTGAAGCCAGAGAAAGAGGTGGAGAATCCAATCCAAAGAAACCGTTTGTTTAGAACTGCTTGCAAGACCAAGGATAGGGTATGAAAGGTAATAGTGGACAGTGGAAGTACAAATAACCTAGTATCCACAGAAATGGTGGAGAAGCTGGAATTGGAGACAGTTGCACATCCGATCCCATACAAGGTTTCGTGGTTGCAAAAAGTACACTAGGTAACAATCACTAAACAATGTTTAGTTGAATTTAAGATAGAGGGATACAAAGATGATATTTTATGTGATGTTATTCCCATGGATGTCTGACATATTTTGTTGGGTAGAACATGGCAATATGACATAAACGTTGTTCATGATGGGAGAAATAACACATACACCTTAGAGAAGAATGGTAGAACGTGTATGTTGCTGCCAATTGAAGACAAGAAGGTGAAAGAAGAAATGAGAAATACTATACTTCTCATGAGTGGGAAGGAGATTCTTGATGAAGTCAAGAAAGATGAAGATATGCAGTTTTCTTTGGTAAGAAAACCTAGATTCATTTTGACCAATACTTTGATAGATGATCTACCGGAGGAAATTCAAGAACTGTTGGAGAATTTTGCTGATATAGTGGTGGATGATTTACCTTGTTCATTGCTTCCCATCAGGAGTATAATACATCACATTGACCTTATACCAGGTGCAAGTTTACCAAACAAAGTAGTGTATAGATTGACGTCGCAGGAGAATGAATAGGTCAAGAAGCAAGTCCAGGATTTGATGGACAAAGGATTGGTTTGAGAAATATTGAGTCCATGCGTTGTACCAATAGTGTTAAGTCCAAATAAGGATGGTGGATGGAGGATGTGTACAGACTTAAGGGCGATAAACAAAATCACCATCAGGTATAGATTTCCTTTACCGAAGATGGATGACTTGATGGACTGCTTAAGTGGAGCAAAGTTTTTTTCAAAGATTGATTTGAAAAGCAGATATCATCAGATTCGAATGAGAGAAGGTGATGAATGGAAGAAAACATTCAAGATGAATGAAGGGATGTATGAATGGCTTGTCATGCCATTTGGTTTGACGAATGTGCTAAGTACCTTTATGAGGTTGATGAATGAACTCTTGAAGGATTTCATTGGAAAGTTAGTAATTGTGTATCTTGATGATATACTGGTCTTTAGTAAGATTGAGGAAGAACATTTGAGACACCTAAATCTAGTGATGAGGAGGTTGCAGCAAGAGAAGTTGTTGATAAACCTGAAGAAGTAATCTTTCATGAAGAAAGAGCTCATTTATTTGGGGTTCGTAATCTCTTCGAATGAGTTGAAGATGGATCCCGAGAAAGTAAAAGTGATCAAAGAATGGTCATCGCCAAAGAATATCTTTGAAGTCAAAATCTTCCATGGACTAGCCAGTTTTTACAGGAAATTCATCAGAAATTTTAGTGGAATTTCTGCACCAATGATGGACACTGTCAAGAAAAGACATAAATCTTTTCACTCGATAGAGGAAGTAGACAAAAGTTTCAAGTTATTGAAGGAGAAGATAACTGGACAACCATTTCTGGTTCTGCTAGATTTCAGCAAAATGTTTCAAGTCAGATGTGACGCAAATGGATTTGCGATTGGAGCAGTCTTAAGTCAAGACAACATGCTGATTGCATACTTCAGTGAGAAGTTGAATGATGCAAAGAAGAACTATTCCACATATGATAAATAATTTTATGCAATCATACAAGCACTGAATAAATGGAGACATTATTTGGTTTTGAAGGAGTTTGTTTTGTATAGCGATAATCACACTTTACAATTCATAACTCGACGGGAGAAATTGAACCAGAAACATGCGAAATGGGTTGAATTTATGCAGAACTTTACTTTTGTTATAAAACACATTTCTGGAACTGCTAACAAGGTTGTTGATGCATTGAGTAGGAAATGTTTGATTCTGCAGGAGTTTCATGTGAAGACCTTAGTTTTTGATAGCCTTAAGGATATGTACGGAGATGATCTAGTTTTAAAGATTCTTATGAACCATGTGAGAATCCTGTTCTAAGAGACAGAAGCCAATGGATCAAATATATGGTTTAGGATGGACTGTTATTCAAAGGAAATCAGTTGTGTATTCCAAAGAGTTCTATGAGAGAGAATCTTCTGCATAGTGGAGGATTGGCTGGACATTTCGGCCATGAAAAAAGGTTCACGCAACTGAACAATTTATACTATTGGCCAAGGATGAGGAAAAATGTCAAGAAGTTTGTCAAAAAATGTAGGATTTTCCAGCACGCAAAGGGAAAAAGACAAAATACAGGATTATATCAACCATTTCCAGTACCAGGAAGGCCATGGGATGCGGTAAGCATTGATTTTGTGTTAGGACTACCAATGACACGAAGGGGTTGTGACTCCATATTTGTGGTAGTCGATCGATTTTAAAAAATGGCACATTTCATTCCATGTCAGAAAACCAATGATGCCACGCACATTGCAAACCTATTTTTCAAAGAATTTGTTCAACTTCATGGCTTACCTAAGAGTATTGTTTCAGATCGAGATACCAAATTTATTGGTCATTTCTGGAGGACACTATGGAAGAAGCTGGGGACAAATTTATCTTTTAGCTCAACATATCACCATCAGATGGATGGAAAGACTGAGGTAGTGAATCGAAGTTTGGGAGATCTATTGAGGAGTTTAGTATCTTAACATCATAGTCAGTGGGATCAGATTCTACCGCAAGCAGAATTTTCATATAACGACTCACCTAATAGGAGAACAGGACAAAGCCCATTCCATATAATGTATGGAATGCATCCGAGAGGAGTATCTGAGTTGAGAGACTTAGAGCAGAGTGAATTCAGAAGTGTTGGAGCAGAGGATTTTCCAGCAGAGATGCAAGAGCTCCACATCAAAATTAAAGAGCGATTAAATAATTCTAACCAGGAATACAAGCGTAGAGCAGATCATCATAGAAGAGAACTTTAGTTTGAAGTGGGAGATTTAGTGTTAGCTCACCTGATGAAATAAATATTCCCAAGGGGAACATACAATAAGCTGAAGATGAAGAAGATAGGGTCGTGTAATATTTTGAGGAAATTTGAGGCAAACGCTTATGAGATAGAATTGCCAAATGGTGTGGGAATTTCACCCATATTCAATGTAGCAGATCTGTATCCTTATAGAGCAGATGAAGTGGGAGAAGAGAGCCATAAAGAAGTTCAGTGGGTCAGATAGATGCCTGTAGCTGAAAATCCACAGATGGAAAAGATCATTGACCAGAGAATTAGCAAAAAGACTCGAAGGAAGAAATATTTTGAGTATTTGATAAAATGGAAAGGACACCCGATTGAGGATGCTAGTTGGGAAAGAGAAGTGGAGATCCAGAAACATGGAAATACGGTGCAGGAGCTCATGAACAAGAGTTCATGAATTTTTCATCCAAGGGAGTATGATGTAGGAGCATCGTAAGCAAGCACAAAAGCGAAGGACAACTGGAAATGCATCAACACACATTTTGAGGGCATTTTGAATTTCAAAAGACGGAGCATTAATGTTACAACCAGAAGGATGTATTTGCATTTATGTTTTGGAGATTGTAAAATAGATTTTGAGCGTTTCTCTCAGCTGTCAGATGTGGAGGCATTTAATTGTAATGAATGTAAAGTAGATAGATTTAAATTTCGATTAGATAGCTAGAGCTGTAGGATGGAAAACTCTAGAAATATCCCTCGTATGTATTGTATTGCAAGATTTATTCTCATTATAATTGTAAGCTGTAGAGAAAGAGAGCATAGGAGAACAGATATTGCAGAAGGTTCTATAAGAAGATAGTTGTTTCTATAGAATCCAAGTACAAAAACACTTGGATTAATATAAAAGAGCTTTGATCCAATTTCATGGCGTTGTAATGAATACTATTTGTGTTGATATTGAGAGGGGGGTGAATTAGTATCAAGTACAATTTAAAACCTTTTTCAAATTATACTTAAACCATTAAACTATATCCAATGAGCAATGAACAATAGTATAAGAGTTACACCAATACACCACAATACACCATGCACAATATATGAGAAATAATCAATAGTTATTGTTCAAGGGAAGTAATGACTTCCAAGATAGATACAACTTCCAAATGTAAAGGGAGGGATAAAACTCCAAGAGGAAGATACAATCCTCCAATATCAAGAGAGAGTTGAACTCTCCATCCTTGCCCCTTCCTTCCACCCAAGAATATATGAGAGATATAAAATTTTACATTAAATCATCACCATCAACTAATCATCACATAGAACCTGATAATGCTTCTTGAGACTTCTTCAATTTATGAAATTATTCAATTCTTGGAGTACTTTGATCCTATATATAATATTAATCAATGTATTATCTGAAACTCATCCAAGTTTCACTCCTTGAATCCTCCCCAAAAAGAAGTTATAGAAATAATGGTAGACTTTATTCAATTATGGTCTATTCAGGAGACCGAAATTGTACAGAATGCCCCGTGCTCAATATTTAACATACGATTCTGAAACTCGCACAAAAGAAACTACAGTCCGTAATGTTTTCAATTAAATTTGTCCCACATCATTTGGATTCTCGATGAAGAAGTTATGACTGTTTTACCCAGAACACTTGTTTATTGACTAACTTCAGGACTGGTCACAAACCCTATCTTCCACAAAGTGTATCTCCATAATTATAGCGAATAAAGAGCTAAAATTTTTACCAGAGTTACCTTGATATGTCTTCTCAATACCATAGTGATTTCACCATCTGAATCATTCTAGAAATTTTTTTATATCAAAAATGGTAAGATGACCTGAAAATAACATACCTTAGAACACATCACCAAAAGACTTCATCCTCCCTTGAAATCCAACCTTCTTTTTTTCTTATTACCTCTGAAATTCGACTTGTATCAAATGAATGTATAATGATGTTTATTTATACTATTTATGTCACTTCCTTTTAACATTAAGGCTGACCTGACACTTTCTTATTTTGTAATTCTTTTCTTTAATTATCTTCAGGGCTTACATGTACTTCCTTCTTCAATTCACTTTGTCATCTTCAAAATTTCATTTCTCCTCAACCATGAGGATCCACGTGACGTGCCACATACCACCGAAAACAACATGATGTATACTATCCATCCATGGGTGTTGTATTTGCATGTGCATTTCCTTCATGTCCAAATACCTTCATCAATCTTGCAGTCCAAAACCCATGACTAGGGTTGACATCAATGACAACAACCAATCTTCCAACAATATTCCCCTTTGTCATCGATGGAAACACTCATGCTCCCCCTATCATCATGATCCCAATTTCTCTCCCCCTTTGAAATCAATGGCAAAGGGTATGGCTTCTCCCCCTGAGTTTAATGGCAAAAGGTAACCTTCTTCTTTGGGGATGCTCCCCCTAAACATGTGGCACTCAATAATACTTCATCCTTATTTTTAGTCTTTGGGAC
This sequence comes from Picea engelmannii, assembly GCA_009831015.1. Taxonomy (NCBI): domain Eukaryota; kingdom Viridiplantae; phylum Streptophyta; class Pinopsida; order Pinales; family Pinaceae; genus Picea; species Picea engelmannii. Next base: position 61,762 of record ML788918.1, on the reverse strand, counting down.
TTTTTCGTCCTTGGAATCCTTTTGTGTGGCTTCTGTCTTCTCTCTCTTCTTCATGTCTAGGATGTATATGTTGTTCGGTCTTCTTGTTGCAGTTGCAACCAATCTTCCTGAGTTATTTTCTCTGATTTTACATTTTCGGGAGTCAAACAT
>ML788918.1:46710-59735 GCA_009831015.1 Picea engelmannii | reverse complement strand
ATAAAACTTTACATTAAATCATCACCATCAACCAATCATCACATAGAACCTGATAATGCTTCCTAAGACTTCTTCAATTTCTGCAATTCTTCAATTCTTGGAGTACTCTGATCCTATATATAATATTACTCAATGTATTCTCTGAAACTCCTCCAAGTTTCACTCCTTGAATCCTCCCTAAAAAGAAGTTATATAAAGAATGGTAGATTTTATTCAATTTTGGTCTATTAAGAAGACTGAACTTGTACAGAATGCCCCGCGTTCAATATTTAACATCTGATTCTGAAACTCACACACAAGAAACTAAATTCCGTACTATTTTCAATGAAATTTGTCCCACATCATTTGGATTCTCTATGAAGAAGTTATGACTATTTTACCCAGAACACCTGTTTATTGACTAGCTTCAGGACTGGTCACAAACCCTATCTTCCATAGAGTGTATCTCCATAATTATAGCGAATCAAGAGACAAAATTTTTACCAGAGGTAACTTGATATGTATTCTCAATACCATAGTGATTTCACCATTGGAATAGTTCTAGAAAACAAGGTATAGAAAAAATGGTAAGATGAACTGAAAATAACATACCTTAGAACACATCACCAAAAGACTTCATCCTCCCTTGAAATCCGGCCTTCTTTTCTTCTTATTACCCCTGAAATTTGACTTGTATCAAATGAATGTATAATGATGTTTATTTATACCATTTATGTCACTTCCTTTTAACATTAGGGCCAACCTGACACTTTCTTATTTTGTAATTCTTTTCTTTAATTATCTTCAGGGCCGACCTAACACTTTCTTATTTTGTAATTCTTTTCTTTAATTATCTTTAGGGCCTACATGTACTTCCTTCTTCAATTCACTTTTTCATCTTCAAAAATTCATTTCTCCTCAACCAAGAGGATCCATGTGACGTGCCACATACCACTGGAAACAACATGATGTATACTATCCATCCATGGGTGTTGTATCTGCATGTGCATTTTCCTTCATGTCCAAATACCTTCATCAATCTTGCGGTCCCANTCTGCATGTGCATTTTCCTTCATGTCCAAATACCTTCATCAATCTTGCGGTCCAAAACCCATGACTAGGGTTGACATCAATGACAACAACCAATCATCCAACAGTTTGCATCTATTGAATGGTATGTTTACAATTTGTTTCTATTATCTGTTATGCACTTGTTTCAATGTTGTGTGTATGTATTCTCTTGATTTCATGTTGAATATATGAATTCTGTGAGAGGGGAAGTATAAGTTTCAATTGTTTCTTTTCATGAGAATTCCTGGAAGGAGTGCAGTGGAGGTCCACAAGGGTTGCGTTGACAAGATTCTAAGTTTTACCTCAGAGAAGCTCAGGAGGGATACCATTTTTATTATACCCGTAGAAGATTGTTATTATACCCATAGAAGTGCAGGTATAGCACAAATCCGATTCAGGAGTGAGAAGGTCGGTTGAAGTCTTGTATTTACCAACCAAGGAAGGTGGTTGAAGAATAACTATTAGAGGGAAGTGCACAGAGTTGGATTTTTCAAATAACCAGAGACTATTGTGATTGCCGCAAGGAGTGCGTGCAAGAATCCTTTTGAAGCCTTGAGCCTGTAGCAGAGGTCAAGATCAAGAAGGATAGATACTTCGAAGAATTCAAAGGAAGAATGAGATCTGAAGTCACCTCGCAGAAGCCAATTTCAGAAGGGGGAAGACGCTAAGTTGTTTGGCCAGGAGTCTTTGAGAAGTTTGAACGGACGGTTAAAATTATCAGAGGGAGAATCACTGAAGTTCCGTGGACCATTGGATCTAGTAGATCAACGGAAGGGTTAAGGATAAGTGTCTTTCAACATTCATAAGATCAGGAGGAGTAGTGACCATTGGATTTGGATCAACGAGAGTCATTGATCTCGTGCTTGAATTTCATTGTTTTAGAATTCGGGGCGTGGAGAATGTTGTGACTCAGAGTTGAGAGTTGCGAACTCCCGATTCACGAAGTCCTGATAGAATCAGGACCGTAAGATTGCGGGAATCTCAGAGTCATTGATTTGTGGTGAGGAGTTAACATGATTTCATCTATCGGGGGAAGGTAGTTGTGGCATTGCAATTTGTCGATACGTGAAATCTCGAGGTGCCGAAATATTTGGCCCAGATGTCCATTGAAGGTCACATCAAGTGAAGTCAAGGGAGGAGTCAAAGATCCTTTATTTGGGGTTTCAGGGATTGAAGGAGATAGAGGGACTCATATTAGGGGTTGTGAAATTGAAAAACCCAAAATACCTTTTCGAGTGAGGAATGTGGTCACATTAATTGGTCACGGGGAGTGGAGGTTAACGCCTTGTGCTTATTCGCACAGACATAACTTCTGTAAAGGACCCATGGAAACACTTGCGTGTTGGATATTCTGGTGGGGAATCAAAGAGTCAATTAGACTCAAATGGAGATAGAGAATGATCCTTCGATCATGAGGTCGAGCAGAACCTGCTGAGGTAGGGGGACATGTCACCGGGAAAACCAACATATTCTATATTCATTCATCATGATACATTATTTAAAATACAATATACATATAGGATCCAACAACATCCAAAAACCTAACCCAATGACCTGGATTATTCAACAACCCTAATTCCTTAACCGAAAATAGAAAACCATCAGCCAAAAAACCATGTGCCGAAAAACCACCTAAATATGTGACACGTTTTCCACGCCCAAAATGAAATTTGAAGCACCGATATTCTTCATGTCAAATTTATAGGACAACTGAGTTTTCACATCCTAGATAATCTCCTTGTTGTTTCCTATCAACAACATGTCATCCACATACAAGACCAAATAAATCAAATGATCACCAATTAATTTAAAAGACACACAATGATCCTCTTTGCTTCTTGTGCAGCCAAGTCCCAGCATATAAGTATCAATTTTTTGATACCACATCCTTGGTGATTGTTTTAAACCATACAGGGAATTTTTTAGCTTGCATACCAACTCCTTCTTTCCCTTCACATCATAACCTTATGGTTTCTTCATATAGATTTCTTCTTCCAGATCCCCATGTAGGAATATTGTCTTCACATCCATATTTTCTACTTCAAAATCAAATGCAACAACAATAGATAACATAAATCTTATAGAGGTTAACTTAGCAAGAAGAGAAAAAATATCACCAAAATCAATTCCCTCAACCTGGGAATAACCCTTTGCTACTAATCAAGATTTTTATTTCTCCACTTTTCCTTCTACATTCAACTTCATTTTAAATACCCATTTGCTACCAATGGAATTTCTTCCAGTCAGAAGCTCCACTAGATCCCAAGCCTCATTCTTATCCAAGGCTGCCATTTCTTCATCCAAGGCCTTTTTCTAGAGATTTCCATCCTCCGAATCCACTGCCTCCCTGACAGTTCTAGTATCATCATCAGTAATAGACAAAGAAAAATTTGAACGAAAATTAGACGGAGTATAACTTTTCGGTAGCCTTCTTTATCAAACCGATCTCCTCAATACTGGAGTATGAGGATCTTCTTCTTCTGATTCTTGTTCTTCTATAGAGTTAGATTCATCATCCTTTAAATCAAACTCTATTTTCTTTGCTTCTTCCTTACTTGGTACGACTTCATGTTTAACAACATCCTTCATTTCTCTAAATACCACATCTCAGATATACACTACCTTCTTAGTTTCTAGGTTCCAAAGCTTATAACCTTTGAGACCATCTTTATATCCAATAAAGATACACTTTTCAACCTTCTTATCTAGCTTACTCTTGTTTTCCTTGGGAACATGAACATAAGCATCACATACAAATACCTTGAGATGTGTGAGAGAATGTTCCTTACCAGTACCTACCTCTTGTGGAGTCTTGTCATCCAACATTGATGAGGGTGATCTGTTGACCAGGTAACATGCAATACCCACTGCCTCTGCCCATAACTCTTGCCTTAACCTGACACCACTGAGCATGCATCTTGCTTTCTCCATCAACGTCCCGTTCATCCTTTCTGCAACTCCATTCTGCTAAGGTGTATATGGAGTAGTCTTATTCCTTGCTATACCACACTTCTTATAAAATTATTCAAAATCATTCCCGTAGAACTCTCCGCCATTATCTATCCTCATCGCCTTAATATTTTTCTCTATTTGATTATCAACAAGAGCCTTAAACTCTTTAAACCTATCAAAGACTTCAGATTTCTTCCTGAAGAAATATATCCAAGTATTCCTCGAGTCGTCATCTATAAATGAGACATAATACACAAATTTTCCCAATGATGGGACTGACACAGTTCCAAAAACATCACTGTAAACTAGCTGTAAAATTCCTTCTGCCCTCGTTGCACGAGAGGAAAATCTTTCCCAATTCTTCTTCCCATATAGACAATGCTCACAAAAATCAAAATCCAAAGAACAGTTAGACATACCTTCAACCATACCTTTACCATGTAGTAGTCGAAGATCCTTCTCTCCAATATGCCCCAGTATTTGATGCGAGAACATAACCTTTTCTCCAGAGACTGTAGGAGTTCTTTCTTCTTCAATTCCAATATCAGGAACAATGGAACTATTACACCCATCACTAATAGTTCTTCCTTGAATCTTATACAAATTTCCAAACTGACCTCCCTTCAACAACACCATTGCTCCTTGAACCATTCTGCAGGTTTCCTTTTCAAATATTGTTTTTACCCCTACATCGTCCATTTTACTTACATAAATCAAATTTCTGGCCAAACCTGGGATGTGCGGAATACCAAGAAGTGTTCTAATCCTTCCATATATGAGCCTTAACTTGAATTTTCCTTTTCCTATGATTCTGGTTGTCGAATCATCACCTAAGAAAACATTACCTCCATCACACCTTTCATATTCATAGAACCACTCCCTGTGGGGGGTCATATGAAAGGATGCACCAAATTCAACCAACCATGCCTCATGATCTACATGTGTGCTTGAAGAAACCAAGTATGCATCCCCTCCTTCTTCCTTCGAGGTCTTTTCTTCTGTAGAAGGAGATTCTTCAAATCCCTTCTTTTTCTCAACTTTGGATCTACATTGCTTCTTGTAGTGCCCTTATTTTCCACATCTCCAACATACCTTTACAAACTTTCTGGGAGATTTAGATCTACCCTTAGACTTAGATATCCCACTTGATAACTTAGATTTATTTCTTTCCTGGGAACGTCCTCTTGCAAATAATGCGTCTGTGCTCTGTCCTTCTATATTCTTTCGTCTCATCTCCTCCGACAACAAGGATGAGACCACTTCATCAAACTTCAAGGAAGTTGTATTACTACCTATGGCCACAACCAAACTATCCCACGAGTCTGGTAAAGAACACAATAAACTGGTACATTTATATTCATCTAAAATTTTAATCTCAACAGATACTAACTGACTTACCAAAGTATTAAAGGAATTTAAATTATCTGCCACTACGTCTCCGTCTCTCATCCTCAGGTTATACAACTTCTTTTTCAGGAATAGTTTATTTACTAGGGACTTAGACTGATACAACTTCCCCAACTTATCCCATAAATCCTTGGTTGTAGATTCCTCTGGCACATTCAGTAACACTGAATCTGAGAGACACAGTTGGATTGTGCTCTTTGTGGTGCAAACCCCCTTCCCTCCAAAGGGTTGCTCGACCTCCTGGTCTTGGATCGTTCAAGTCACCGAACCAAATGGTTCGTCGGGCTTCTGATGGAACCAATTTAACGTGACATAGGTCCTTGACTTTCTTGGCGCGGTTATGTACCACCTGCAGACCCTCTCCTTAGTGCTTTTCACTCTTAATGCCAACACCGCTAGATCCCCATACTAGGCTTTCTTCTTGATGTGACCACAAAATATGACTGTGGGCCAACTCTCATCGTGATCTTGTACTTCAAAACTTTCATGAGTTGCTTTCTCCTTTTCCCTGGTTTACGAATGGACAAATCCTTCGGGACCATATCTACGGTCCACGTTCTCCTCGAAATCAACAACTTTGACCAATTCGCGAGTTCGGACATCGCGAGTCCTCTCTTCTCTCGACTTTGCTTTTCTCGACTTTCATATCAGAGAAGTGCGGATCCCTCGCCACATGTCCCATCCAAATGGACGGCTAGGATTACTTCGACTTTCCCAGCTCTTTGGGTATTCTCTCCTTGAATTTTTTTCGAAGTGCATGGGTCTCTTCCAGATACCCCTCCAGATCCAATGGTTTATATTGAAATCACTCTTCACGACTTCACAAATATCTCCGTTTTCTCTTGGAAAACATTCCGAAGTTCTAGCTCTCGAATCTCTCGATTCTCTGCCACCTGTCTCCTCCTCGACGATGAATGATTTCACTGTCTTCGATACTTCGGCAAGTCCTTGACTCCTTTTCAAACTTAGCACAAATTCTCCTTTCGAGACTTAGGCTGTTCTCGAACGCCTTCTGCACTCCTTGCAGAGTTCTGCGCAGACTCTTCTAGGAATTTCCTCGGCTTGAAAACCTTCAAGGTTCCTATTTCCTTTGCATCCTTCAGTGGAATCCCTCCTACCTTCCTGGTAGAGTATCTCTCTCCCCCATGAACTTGTAAGATGGACTTATAGCCTATATCAATGCACTCCTTACGCTCAACTCTGTTCTTCGATGGTTTCTCCCTTAGCATATGGAAAGGTTTAAGGCATCTCCTTTCCTTTGTCGATGCACTCTTACAAAGCCTTCATGCCTCAAAATGTTTAGTAATTATGGGATTCTCCTAAGGATTCCAACACTTCCAACTATGTTTTCCTTGTGCACAATTGTACCAACTCGATGCCCTCTTGACCAAGTGTTTCAGAGTATTCAATGACTATGAGTTATGCTTCCTTCCACATAATCTTTCTTTCCAAGGTACTTAACCACCTTGAAATTCCCCCCCGAGTCTCTGAATTAACCTGGTGCACCCTCCTAGCCACTTCTCTTCTGACTCCACTGAGTTCAGACACGCACTCCTTGTGTCAGATCACAGATTTCCCTCTCTCCATCGCACACTCCTTGTACTTAACCTAGAAAACCAAACTTAATTCAACACACTCACGGATAGAAAACTGTATCTCTATCCCTACAGACGATTTCTGGCATTCATCTACAATTAAAACGCATGTAAATGACATTCATAACACAACATCCATTTCATAGAATTTGAAAACAGGAAAAACTGTCATTTTCTATTAATGGTAGAATGTCAAATTACAATAGTGGAGTCCGAGCTACAACTGAGTCTCAACTCTCCATGTTTCTCTCCTAGGTAAATCTATCTTAGCTAACCTCCTACAACCCAACACAGCCTAACTTACAACCAACCCAACATTTTTTGGCAACAATACAACAATTTGTACAGAGGGGCTTAACGAGCTTCCCTTGCAAGCTAAACTAGTGGTGTCAAATCACTGTTCAAAATTCCTATCGAAAGGGAAAATTACAATGATGGAAATATGCTCCAAATCGAATGTAGATCCATTCTGTCGTTAAAAACTTAATGGTGACCTTATCTCCAACTTGTGTGAAAGAACGATTTGGCTCTTCCAGCTTGTCCTCCTTAATTTCTTGGATCGCGCTTTGGATTATCAAGGCAAAAATGAGAGGGTGACGCCTCTCCTCCGTTAAATGCGCACCATGCATGAAATATGACTGACGCGTGCTGAGGTGGAGTGATGCTCTTGCATCATACTCCATGACTATGAAAATCATGAGCTCCTGCTCATGAGCTTCTAGCATGGTTGAAATCCTCTTGGATCCCAAACTTTCTCTTGGAGCTGTCTCTTTGTTCCTCTGCTTCATTGTTTCTGCTCCTGCATCTTCCTCACTGCTCGTACAAGCTTCCTTCTATCAATATTCTCATTGCTAACCAATTCCTCTACTGACCCTAACATTAGCTTCCTTATCTCCTCAACCACTTCGTTCAACTGCTCCATCAACTAGCTCTCATGTTGCAGACTAACTTGTTGCACTCCTCCTTTGTATTTGGGTAAATAACATTGATATCCCAAGGTATCTCTCTCATCTCTTGTGGCCTTGACTTTCCACTCTACTGCATCCTCCACTTCTGTAGTCTCAATATTGAACTGTTGTTCAGTTACCTCCTCTAACAGATTGAATCTTTTCAGTTTCTCGACTAGTTCTGTTCCAACTTCTACCCACTTCTCCTTATGCTGGCGTGTCTCCTCTAGCATGGCTATATTTTGGCATCCACCTTCTGGTTCTGGACTATCTAACCAATCCTCCAGTTCCCTTAATTCAAATTCCCACTGAGTGAGTAACTCAACTGGGCATTCTCCTCCTGTTGGGACATACATCAATACATGTTCCCTTTACATGACAGTCTCAACTTGTTGTCCTTCTGTCGCATCTGCAACATCCATGCTAGACTTTCCTTGGCCACTTGGTAGGAATATCTCGACTCCTCCAATGATCATAATGGTTCTCTGATCCTTGTCCTCAATGGTAGAAGTCCTTAACTTCTCATCGTCTTCATTCACATGGTTCATAGTTCCGCGTGAATCTCCATCCGAGAGAGGTATTTCTTCTTCCTCCTCTTCATCTGTCAAGTACTCCAGATGTGAACCCTCAACTGAGCTCATCTCTCCTCCCTTTCCCACTTGGAAATCTAGGATGTCTCCTCTACCCACTTGACACCTTACGAGATCCATTGATCCCTTCCCATTTCCCACCTGGCAACCTATGGGACCTTTTCCAGATCTCTTCCCCTCGTTATTGAGGTTTTCAACATGCCTCAACCACCTTTTTAACACATATTGCTGCCCTATGGCCAACAACTTCTGAACAAGCCATTTAGTTGTTCTCTTCAAAGGCCATTCATACCTCCAATGTACCATTGCCTTTGGATGCATCTTGAATTCTATCTTCTCCATCTGTGCTCGAATTTCACTGATCTCCTTGTCCATCTCTGCTCTTCTCTTCTGCAGGTAGACTCCCTCTTGACCATGCTCATGACTTCCAACGACCATATTGCTTCACCTGCAGCCCACCTGGCTGTTTAACATCTGCTACACACCTTGCAACTATTTCAACAAAGTACTACGCTTTGCCTCCCTTGCTTATAGAAATCAATTTAGCGCTTTCTTTGGTATCTCCTTTTCCTACGATCTATAGACAAAACAAACTCTGATACCACTCTAGCGCAAAACCCCTTCTCTCCAAAGGGTTGCTCGACCTCCCAGTCTAAGATCATTCAAGTCACCAAACCGAATGGTTCGTCGGGCTCCTGATGGAACCGATTTAACGTGACACATGCCCTTTACTTTCTTCGCATGGTTATGTAGCACTCACAGACCCTCTCCTTAGCGCTTTTCACTCTTAACGCCAACGCCACTAGCTCCTCGTTTTAGGATTTCTTCTTGATGTGACCACGAACTATGACTATGGGCCAACTCTCATCGCAATCCTGTAATTCATAACTTTCGCGAGTTGCTTTATCCTTTTCCCCAATTTCTGAATCGGCGAATCCTCCGGGACCAGATCTACGGTCCACGTTCTCCTCGCCATCAATGAATATGACCAATTTGCAAGTTCGAACTTCGTGAGTCCTCTCTTCTCTCGACTCTGCTTTTCCCAACTTGCATATCAGTGAAGTGCAGATCCCTCACCATGCATTCTATCCCAATGGATGACTAGGATTACTTCAAATTTTCCATCTCTTCGAGTATTCTCTCCTCGAATTTTCTCCGAAGTGCATGGATCTCTGCCACGTACCCCTCCAGATCTAATGGTCTAGATTGAAATCCCTCTTCGCGACTTCGCGAAGATCTCCATTTGCTCTCGGAAAACCTTCCAAAGTTCTAGCTTCCAAACCTCTTGATTCTCTGCCACCTGTCTCCTCCTCGATGATGGATGATTTCACTGTCTTTGGGACTTTGAAAGTCCTCGACTCCTTTGCACACTTAACACAAATTATCCTTTCGAGACTTAGGCTATTCTTGAACACCTTCTGCACTCCTTGCATAGTTCTGCACAGACTCTTCTATGAATTTGCTCGGCTTGAAAACCTCCAAGGTTCACAGTTCCTTTGTGTCCTTCTGTGGACTCCCTCCTACCTTCCTGGTAGAGTATCGCTCTTCCCCTTGAACTTGTAAGATGGAATTATAGTCTATCTCGGTGCACTCATTGCGCTCAACTCCATTCTTCGACGTTTTCTCCCTTAGCCTTATGGAAAGGTTTAAGGCATATCCTTTCCTTTATCGATGCACTCTTGCAAATCCTTCTTCCCTAAGAATGTTCAATAATTATGGGATTCTCCTAAGGATTCCAACACTTCCAACTATGTTGTCCTTGTGCACACTTGTACCGACTCAATGCCCTCCTGGAAGAGTGTTTCAGAGTGTTCAACAACTCTAAGATGTGCTTCCTTCCACACAGTCTTTCTTTCCAAGGTATTTAACCACCTTGAAATTTATCCTTGAGTCTGTGAATTAACCTAGTGCACCCTCCTGGCAGCTTCTCTTCTGACTTCACTGAGTTTAGACACACACTCCTTGTGTCGGCTCACATAATTTCCTCTCTTTGTCACGCACTCTTTGCACCCAACCTAGAGAACCAAACTTAATTCAACACACTCACCGATAGAAAACTGTATCTCTATCCCTGCAGATGATTTCTTACATTCATCTACAATTCAAACACATGTAAATGACATTCATAGCACAACATCCATTTTAGAGAATTTGAAAACAGGAAAAAATGTCGTTTTCTATTAATGGTAGAATGTCAAATTACAATAGTGGATTCTGAGCTACAACTGAGTCTCGACTCTTTGTGTTTCTCTCCTGGCTAACTCTATCTTAGATAACCTCCTACAACCCAATACAACCTAACCTACAACCAACCACCAGCCAACCCAATAGTTTTTGGCAACAATACAACAATTTATACAAGAGGGGCCCAACGAGCTTCCCTCACAAGATAAACAGGTGGTTTCAAATCACTGTTCAAAATGCCTATCAAAAGGGAAAATTACAATTATGGAAATCTGCTCCAAATCGGATGCAGATCCATTCTATCGTCAACCACTTAATGGTGACCTTATCTCCATCTTGTGCGAAAGCATGATTTGGCTCTTATAGCTTGTCCTCCTTAATTGCCTAGATCACGCTTTGGATTCTTGAGTAAAAAATGAGAGGACGACGCCTCTCCTCCCTTAAGTGTGCACCATGCATGAAATCAACCAGCGCGTGCTAAGGTGGAGCGATGCTCCTGCATCACTTTGTCTTCCGATCCAACTTTTTCGAGTCATCTGCAAAAGTTCCTGTAGGTGCAGTACCTGGATCTACCGCGATCCACTGATCTCTATCCACCAATAGATCTTCCATATTAATCTTCCACATCTCAAAACTTTGCCCATTAAATTTCTCAATCTCCATCTTTGAATTTCTTGCCATTTCTTTTCACCTAAAAAGCCAATACCACATATCTCCCACTGCAACAAGGCTTATCACAGTCCCGAGCCAAACCCTTGACCACAAAGGCATCCCCCTGAAGCCAACAAAGCTATGATACCAAATGTAGATTTTAACCTTGTACAATATTTACTGCAAACAGATTTTCAGTAAAAGAACAAAAACAATAATATGACAAATACAAACATTACACAAAGATTTTTCCCCTGGAAACCCAACCCGGGAAAACCATCATATTCTATATTCATTCATCATGATACATTGTTTACAATACAATATACATATAGGATCCAACAACATCTAAAACCCTAATCCAATGACCTGGATTAGTCAACAACCCTAATTCCTTAACCGGAAATAGAAAACCATCAGCCAAAAAACTATGTGCCAAAAAACCACCTAAATATAGTATATGTGTTATAACCATAACACATATACTATATGGGTTATGGTTATAACACATATAGTATATGTATTATGTTATAACACATATAGTATATGTATTATGTTATAACATAATACATATAGTATATGCGTTATAACATAACACATATAGTACTATATGTGTTATAACCATAACAATATGTTATAACACATATACTATATGTGTTATAACCATAATGCATATAATATACATGTTATGTTATAACACATATAGTAGATGTGTTATAACACATATACTATATGTGCTATGTTATAACACATATAGTATATGTGTTATGTTATGTTATAGCACATATACTATAACACATATAGTATATGTGTTATAGCACTTCACATATACTATATGTGTTATAACACATCACATATAGTATATGTGTTATAACACATATACTATATGTGTTATAACACATCACATATAGTATATGTGTTATAACACATATACTACATGTGTTATGCTATAACACATGTAGTATATGTGTTATGATATAACACATGTAGTATATGTGTTATACCACATATACTACATGTGTTATAACACATATACTACATGCATTATAGCATAACACATATACTACATGCGTTATAGCATAACACATATACTATATGTGATGTGCTATAACACATGTAGTATATGTGTTATGCTATAACACATGTACTATATGTGTTATAGCTATAACACATATACTACATGCGTTATAACACATATACTACATGCATTATAGCATAACACATATAATACATGTGTTATGCTATAACACATGTAGTATATGTGTTATAGCTATAACACATATACTACATATGTTATAACACATATACTACATGCGTTATAGCATAACACATATACTACATGCGTTATAGCATAACACATATACTATATGGGATGTGCTATAACACATGTAGTATATGTGTTATGCTATAACACATGTACTGTATGTGTTATAGCTATAACACATACAGTACATGTGTTATAGCTATAACACATACAGTACATGTGTTATAGCTATAACACATGTACTATATGTGTTATAGCACATCACATATACTATATGTGTTATAGCACATCACATATACTATATGTGATGTGCTATAACACATATAGTATATGTGATGTGGTCTATATGCACATGTACTATATGTGTTATAGCTATAACACATGT
>ML788918.1:19310-46026 GCA_009831015.1 Picea engelmannii | reverse complement strand
TATGTGTTATGCTATAACACATGTAGTATATGTGTTATAACCATAACACATATACTACATGTGTTATGGTTATAACACATATACTACATGTGTTATGGTTACACATGTACTACACGTGTTATAACCATAACACATATACTACTATATGTGTTATGGTTATAACACATATACTAGTATATGTGTTATGGCAGAAACAATGACCTTATTGAGATGGGACCAAGACCGCCTAATCCAAGACCACAGCTGCTTTAGAACATCAATTTTAGGGAAACTAACGTCCTTAATTCACTTAACGTCCTCAACGTCCTTTTGTAATGCCCCAAACTTCCTCCTTTCAAGAAGCGATAACCACACTTCCTTCCCTTGGTTGGAGAGAGAGAGAAAAGATGTGGTATTACTTGCTTTTTTGTCTTCCTTCGAAGCGTTATTTGGTGAAATTAAATCTAATTAGTTTGGTTATACCTTTTACTTCTATTTGAGGGAATTAATTAGTTACCCGAGGGCGTGAAATATTCTATTTGACATGGCTAAAAGGCTATGGGTCAACGGGTCCAGCCAATTATACCTTACGTTACCAGGTTTGGATCCATTTACAATTATACTTACCATTATAACTTACCTATTACTTGCATCACTTACCTATTACTTAGCGACTGGAGGAGTACTAAGCAAGCACAACATTTGAATTTCATACCATATATTATCAAATGAAACTTCTTGCACCTCGACACCTCAATAATTACCCCACCAAGAGAGGATCATAGACATACCTTTAACCTTTTCACATTCTTCAGACATTCTTACATGTGAAGTTAGCATCGAGGACACATCCCGTTTATCAACCCCTGAACTGGCAACGAGAAGTTCTTATGATTTTGAGCTTATAAGCCTACCTAGATTTATTCTTTGTTTACTAGCATTTAACTCGGTCCTTTCCTCCTCTATGAATATACATATTTTTCTATTATAATGATGCATGTTGATCTCTAGTAACAACACAATAATGAATGTGGTAAAACCCGATATTTTCTTCACTTTATTGAAATGGGTCTTATGGGTCATAGTCACTAAACTCAACTCAAGGCTTTGTCTCATTCGGCATATCCATGATACCAGCAGGAACAAGCACTTAGTCATTATGAAGAACCGACTCATTACCCATTTTATAGAGAGAACCACACAATCTTGAAACCCTTTGTCAGTCACAATAGCCACCACCCCAACTTATGCTTGTTCAATCTTGGCCATCCATGTAGTATCACAGGTCATCTTCAACCTAGCCAACCTTTAGCAATTACAGCTTGTCGGTATACATAGGTAAACCAAACAAACCAGGGTTTAGAGAGCTTAGGCATAGCAATTAGACCAAGAAACATGCTTGATCATGATAACCCATTTCGAATTACCATGCCATTTTTCACCACCTCTTGGGTATCAGGTTCACTCAGCCAAATTAGCAACATTTATACCATTTCCTACACTCACACCATTTAGAATTGTCTTATCATGTTGTTGGGCTAAAGATGTACCATGTAAATCAACATTTAATTGTCAACCCGGGGAGGTAGACTTAGAGGAACCAACACTGTATGTGCAGGGTTGAAGAGAGAGTTTAAATAATGTCAAACTAATTTCTGAATGAAAGAAAAGGAACTGTTGAAAGAAACTTATGCTAATCTGCCCTATCCTGCACCTGTTCTGTACCAATCCCACACTAGTTCTATACTAACTCACATAATGTGTTTTAAGCATATGAACGATCTACATAAAATATTCAAACTCTGCTACTTATTACTCCATAATCATCATAAGAAAATCAACAACATCTATTGAAATCGAATGAAACCTTCTTAATCAATGAGATATTCAAAATAGTTCCAGAACTTCACAACTGCTACTTCTGCAATATTAAATTAATGAGCAATTTGAAAATGAAAACTGAATCATACTTCTGCTGAAAGAAAATGCTCAAATCTCAAATCTCTAATGAACTGAAAACTATACGAAATATCCAACTCTGTCTCGAAAGAAGGGGGCCTTGCCGCCTTCATCAATAGGCTGATTCTTCAAATTTCTCTCATCAAATATCTTACTTCAAATTTACAAAGACAGAAACTTCATAAAATAACAACTCTGAATTTTATTGAAAATAAAGAATACAATTGTTGTCAATCTACTCTTCTTCCCCTCTACATTTCTATCATCTGCTCTATACTTATGTACTCTATATATTCCCCTCTACATATTTCTCTACATCATTTCTATCTCCCTGACTGTTCGAGATGAGCTCTTATATAGAATGTGGATCGGTTACATTACAATAGGATCAAGAGATTTTGTCCAACCGAATGCATTTCTGTAGCAGAAATATGCTTCTTCCATGATGGACGCCTTAAAGTGTCATGAGATAAGGCAATACAATTTGTTCTAGAATGTAATCAATTCTCAACAAGAAACCTGGGAACGATTAAAACAGAAAATCTAGCATATTGTTCAATGCTAATGAGCTGTCCACTTTTTGCTGGAGGTTGCAACGTTTCAATTTGATTAGTAAATTTGTAGCAATTTCATTTTGAGCTCGTTCCACCTCTGGGCAATCCACTTGGCACTTGGCATTTTTGGAAAAATGCCACAACCACGAAATCTGGGTTTTACCCGTTTAGAAAAACATAAATTTCTCCCAAACCGTTAAGAAGTTTTGGAAACTGTCCGCGTTGGAACTAATTTGAACCCTTCTGCACAAAACCCGGATCTTAATTTTTCAAGATTCAGCTTCATCGCTCTGAAATCTGTGCCCGAATTTGACTGTGTGGGAAGTGACGGGAATTGACCAATTTCGTAGAAGAATAGAGCTATAATAAAACGTAGAACAAGCTGCAAATAAAATCGCCTTCGTAGCAATGGACATATGGCGTTCTGGCATATGATGGATCTTTCAAGTGGTCTTTTGGCTTCTTCGTGGTCATTTCACACAATACAACCCAGCATGGTTTGGAAACACAACTTTTAATGACACCTGTATCTTCTACACAAGTGCGCCAATGCTTTAATACTTGTAAGTCATATGTGTTCACATGGTCATGTCTTGCTCCAATAGTTGGATTCAAGCATTTTTCAAATCAAGAGGGCTCCTGTGCGCAAATGACCACAAAACCATATGCACAAGGCGTGCCCTTTCAATATATTTGTTCAATTCTTCGCCCACCTGTAACTTAGAAAGTATTTTATGATTTTTGTATTACACAAAACATATTTGTGTGATAGAATATGAAAAGTACAGAAAACTGCCATAAGCAACTTGGGAAAGTAAACAATATCTGTAAGAAAATGTATTAAATCAGGAGCCCAACACATGTATCATACACGTCTAGTCATGTAAACTCATCTTTTCATTTCTCATACTCCGTTAGCCATTATAATACTCTATAATCAATATGAGGAATCCATATATTTTCCCTTAGTCTTATTAGTCCTGGTAATCTTATCCCATGATAACCTTAGTATTGTTAGTCTAAGAAATATTAGACTATACTAGTCACCTACTACGAATACCTTGGTCTTGCAAAGAACAATACATGGTGAGAAACAACTTGCAGAGCCACACCAACACATAGTAGATTTGTTAGTTCGAAGTGGACCTTTAGATCAGTATCCCTCCCATGTGTTCATTCATTGATCTAGCAACAAAGACAACATCCCTTCTAGCCGCCTTAGATACATCACCTAACAAGTATATCTATCCTAGATTTGATAGCTCATAGCCACTTACCCTACTGTGTTTATTAGTCCATAGCGATACCCAACAACATAGAGACAAAAGTAGATGCAGGAGCATAGACAAGACCAGAACTAGTACCAGGTCTAGCTTACCTAGTTGGAATAATCAGGCCGATCCTTACGATGAGCCTAGTCATTCATTAAGAAACCAAATGTACACTCTAACATGTACTTAGCAGATTGGTACACCACTTATACCCACTTTGTACACACCATTTAGAACCACATAGAATTCTAAGAATTTGTGTATGTAGTCCATAACCCTCATTATTCCTTCTTTATAGATCACCCACTTACACATACATAGGTATTTCTCAACCGCTGGCCCATTACCCATGTTGTGCTTAGACCAAGTTAGCCAATGTTTACCATAGGCTGGGCTATATCAACCAACCAAAGGACAGTCTTTTCCTCTATCATAATGTACATTCAATACGGATCACCAATATTCCTATGAATGCACAAGATATTAACCATATTTTGAGATCCCTTTGACCGATCTATACTATCATTTCTTAGGGGCCATGTGTGTACCCCTCAATTCTCCACTTTCACCATTTTGACCTAGACATCCAGACTTTTACACCTTAATGAAAATGTACCAATTTTGACCTAGACGTCCACACTTTTACACCTTGTACGGCTTACGGGTTTATACAGGGTCAATGAGCACTTTGATCCTCCTACAGGAATTATTCTTTCGTTACCCCTATTATAGCTATTTAATTACTTGGATGAGACCACATGTTCTAGATACGAGATCTATATATGAGATATAATTGGTTGGCATCGAGGGGACCACACTCACCACATATTTTATTGATATAGGCAGGTCATCGTGGATATTCTGTAATATACACTGATGGGCGCCATTCAAGCTGGTGGGTAAAAGCTGTAAACAAATCGAGTTCCAATGGTAGGTCAAAGGTGTATACAATGTGAGTTCAAAGCAAGAGAAAGAAGAGAGGTGGTGGTCGAAGCCAACAATGTAGCTCCTACCTATATCCAGATCAAAATATGTATCATTAAGTTCTCATCTGATTAGGTACATGTTAGGTACTAGCTAGCCCCAGATGGTGGATAGCGTTGGTCCCAACGGGATTACTTAGTGGATACAGAGAAAGATAAATATCCAGAGCTAGATGGAAAACCACCTGAAGAGACAGAGTTTATCCACAGTTATCCCACAAGAAAACACAAGGTATATCCAAAAAGCAAACAAAAGGTATATCCAGCGTGGACAACAAGGTATTATATCAAGATGATGTGGACAAGGTGGTATATCCAGATGACGTGCCTGCATCAATACATAGATGAAACAATATATATCTGGTTCCTAAACAACTAATTAGGCTAGTTTATCCAGATCCAGTAAAGGACCAACTATAGACATATATAGTTTGTAATAGACCTGTGAAAGAAAGCTAAATGCTAAGACCCAGGTAGTGAGTAACCAGCTTAGCCTTGCTTGGTGATAGTCCCATATAAAGATTAAGTGGATGAGAAGTAGTCGTCACTATGGTATGTTTTTAGAAAGGATCAATTCAGGAATAAAGGACCAAGTTCCTATGTAGATTGACTGGTAATAGCCTGTCCAAAATGCATCCTATCAAAGAGTGGAAAGCATAAGGCTGCACTGGATGACCCATGATAGGATGAATGCAAGCGACCCAGATAGATACATACCTTCATCATGATCAAGCGAGACTTGGGTATCAGTCATATGTTGTGCTAAAGCCCAGGCCGGGGACCATATCAAGATTGGAATGGATGGAGTTGTTCTGGCTTCGTGATGCGATTGAATGAGATAGGTGATTTTGATGGTGTGAGTGATCATGATTGGTTCGGTGTGCTATTTACGGCTAATGGTATACAAGCTATAATTTCCCTACGTAAATGGTGTGGATGTCATGATGAGAAAAAGTAATAGAACACATAGATATTTCAATAGATTCTTTCACTACGTGCTAGGTTTTTGGTGCATCCAGTCTTGGAAACAAAGATCATAGTCTGAGAGTAGTAGTATTTGTACATGTGTGATCATAGTTGAAATGACCTTGGGCGTATGAGAAATGATAATCCGAGGAGTATACATGGTTTGAGTCTCTGAGATTACTATAAGAGTATACATGTCTAGATGAGTAAACATGGTATAACAATACATGGGGTAACGTGATAAAACATGGGTAGACGAGGCAAACATGGGCTACCGATACATGGTCTAATGAGGAGAACATGGTTAGAGTATATTGGGGGGTCTGGGGGATCGCCCCCAGTAAATGAATGGGATAAAAAAATAATCAAAGTATAAGATTTAGAATATAGAGAGAGCACTAATATAAGGAAAGAAGAGAACTAATGGAGAAAAGCACTAATAGGATAAAGAGTTAGTGGAGGAGAATAAATTATCTATTCTTATGAAAGCAATAAGCTCTCTCTATGTCAACTTGAACATCTAAGAGCATGGTCTGGTCAACAAGATTAGATAGCCCGGTATATGTGGGTAATAAAGGTAATTCGATTATCAGGGCTTGGGATAATGATAGAGTAACTGGTGGTTTCTGTGTGAGGGTAAGATGAGCATTGTTGGTGAGTCGGGTTCCTTGTTGTGCTAATAGGGATCTAGTTAATATCTTGTGTATGAGAGTGATAGTGTGTGCTTGTGTAAGGCCCCTAAGAGTGAAAGGTGGGTGTTTGGTCATTTAGGTGGTGTTACCCATAATGGGTCTTTTTTCCATTTTTCTGAGTCAATTCCCACATGCCAGAACCAAACTCATAGAAACAATAGCAGATATTAGAACATAACCAGGATAAAGAGATTATGCTGGCTAGAACAGGTAGACTAGCTCGTAAATAAGCTATCGATACAAACACAACTGTTGGAATTGCTCCCATAAATAAGCACTACTAGCACCACCAATAACATCTTCGCCTCTAAAAGAGATAGCTATAATTTCTGGTTAATTTAAGGTTAATTTACCCAACTAACATAACCAAGAGTATATCATAGAGCATATCTAACATAGGTCCTAAAATAAGTTAAGTTGAATCTATGCCCGAAACTATTAGGTGGGTTGTAAAAGTACCATAGAATGCGGTAT
The DNA here is from genome assembly GCA_009831015.1 of Picea engelmannii. Classification (NCBI taxonomy): domain Eukaryota; kingdom Viridiplantae; phylum Streptophyta; class Pinopsida; order Pinales; family Pinaceae; genus Picea; species Picea engelmannii. Next base: position 39,148 of record ML788918.1, on the reverse strand, counting down.
ACCTAGATATCAAATACCTATATTCTGCATATTACCCATATTCTCTACATATGCTATATTTATATTAATACCTTGTATATCCACATACTGGCTATGTCTACCTTGTATATAGTGAAACAGGGGTAAGATTCAAATAACAATCACTGGGAAATCAATCGGGGATAATGCTATATACTCGAATAGTTTTTCTACTTTGATTATGTGGCTTGGGTGCTTCCTCTGCTCTCGTCTATGCCCTTGGTGGATCTGGAATAGATAGAGTATCCTATAGGATGTTACTGCTATACTGAATATGCGTTATAGCCTAGTATATACATATCCATACTTCATGGTTTATCCATATAGAACAGTTACTGTAATGATCCATTTTAATATGAGGGAAGAGATAAGGCTTCATAATTATACATAATACCACATCTAGAATTTAGCTTATTACTGTAATCATCTTATTAATAACTGCCCACATGATAATGCACAAACATCCCATAGTATTTGAGTTTGTAAGCTTTTCTTTACTATACTTATAGTAATATTTACTACCCAATTCTTACACCATCATTTTCTTAGTTAGGAGATGCATGTTATCTATAGGTTTGACTTGCTTCACTACCTTGTGTCTAAACCCGCCTTATCGAGATGTGTGATGAAGTGGATCTTAAAGTTTCAATAATTTAGCTTGCATTTTATCTCCTAAAAAGCTATTTAAGGCCAGGTAATATCCGATCAGCTAGTTGATGCTATGACCTATTTCAGCTTTGTTGAGAGTGATGTGGAACTGGATGAGCTATCTACTCTAGCCACTGATTCTCTCATAGAATCATTTTTTATTGTAAAGGTCAACACTTGGACCCTTTATTTTGATGGTGTAGTAATAAATCAGAGACTGGTGTTGGAGTTTTTTTGTTATCACCTAACAAGGATGCCTTGTACTTTGCATAACACATATACTAGTATATGTGTTATGTGTTATGACCATAACACATATAGCATATGTGTTATGACCATATGTGCTATGGTCATAACACATATACTATATGTGTTATGGTTATAACACATATACTAGTATATGTGTTATTACCATAACACATATACTAGTATATGTGTTATAACCATAACACATATACTATATGTGTTATAACATAACACATATAGTATATGGTTGATGTTTTGATGTTGAACAAAGTGAAAACAAATGACTGTGTGTTCATTTGAAATTTGTTTTAAATATAATGGGGCAAATGATGTGTGTTCATTTGAAATTTGTTTTAAATATAATGGGGCAAATGAGAGGAAACAAAATTCTTATACAGTATATGTGTCATAACAATAACACATATACTATATACTAGTATATAACACATATGCTATATGTGTTATGTTATAACACATATACTATATGTGTTATAACATAACACATATAGTATATGTGTTGTGGTTATAACACATATACTATATGGTTGATGTTTTGATGTTGAACAAAGTGAAAACAAATGACTGTGTGTTCATTTGAAATTTGTTTTAAATATAATGGGGAAAATGAGAGGAAACAAAATTCTTATACATGTTTTGGAAGGCAGGTTATTTTGAGTATGATGACACTGCGTTAAAGATTTAAATGTGAACAATGAACAAGTTAACACACAGTAATGGTTAAATTATACATAGTGATTGTTTAAGAATAATTGTTTAGTTAATGTTGGATCATTTGCATTAAATGCATTTTTTTTTTATGGATTACTTAATGGAATTTTCGAACAATATCCGCTCTTTTCCCCTACCACTATTTCACTTTTTTTCTAATTACAATCCCCTCGCCTTCCCATATCCATTATCCACTCCCTGTTCCTAAAATTTAATTACAGTTAAGAAGAAATCTGTATTGTAATAGTTTAAGATCGCAAGATGGATTACAGTGATATGTTCTTGGTTTACGTTACAGTTGATTGTTTGTTGTCTATGAGTAGTAACCATGAACTTTCCCCCCTCATTTTAACATTTTTCTCTCAATACAACCCCTCGCATATCCCAGAACCTTTGTTCACCCCCTGGTCATTGACAACGATTAGACAATTTGTATGGATTGGATTGCATGAGTCTGATATGTTGCCAAGCCAAAATTTATTTCATATTTTGAAAGGAGTTGTCATGTATGGTTGTTATAGATACTATTTGCTAATCAATTATGCATACATTAATTATCTTTTTCAACCGATGTAGCCATGGCAGAGGTAACCGAGGAAGAGGTAATTGGAACAGGGGCCCTAGAAGGCCAAGATTCTCCATACACTTTGATGCTGACTAGCAAGAGTTAGGCCAACTATTTTAGGCTGGGATTTTTAATTGGATTAGGAAAGGAGTGGTCCAACCTAGGCCTTAAAGGACTCCCTTCCAATCCCCTCAAGTCCTTGGTGTTAGCGTTGCCATTTTTCTTTCCATTTGGAGTCGATTTTGAGTCACGTAATGATCCATGCACCCAAACATGTGAAGTCAGGTATGTAATGTCATGAGGCTGAAGTCAACAAATGGCTGGTTGGCCCTTGGAAATGGGAAAGGGTGTCAGAGTTGGAAACTGTATACGTGGTACAAACATGTCTTTTCCCAAAAGGTCGAATCCTATTAAGAAGCCAATTTCTACGTATCCCGGTCGAGTCAAATGGTTAATAAAGGTCGCGTCTGCAGGTGCCACAATTATTATCAGTTCATCATGAAGGCCGAAGGAGTGGATAATTGCAGTGTTTGCATTATACATGCACAAAAAACCGTATCACCTGCATTCCACACGCGGGGATTTTCCATGAACGACTTGAAAGTCCGACTTGAAACATCTCTTCGCCATAAATTCATTGATTTCCAACATGTTTTCCTCTCTTGGTAGATTCGCTATAAATCTCAGATGCTCGACATGCCCTCCAATCGTAGAACCTGGCCTAAGTTGTTTTTCATAGTTTCCCTTTGCCAATCCAATTGGTTCATAACTACTCCCTGATACATTCATTCAAAATGTTGCACGCAGAGTATACCTTGGTCACGCCATGGCGGCTTCTCAGAGTACAGGAAAGGGTGCGCAGAGCGGCAGAACTACGAGGTCTGAATCACAAAGAGATTGGAATTTTTTTGCGCCTACGACAACCATTCCCAAAGACGTGGAATGAACTATTTTTTCACCTATGGAAGAGACCAATTTAAGTCATGGAAAAACCAAAACAAAGAAATTCATGCAGAAGAGGGAGATGGTAGGAGCCTCCTCCTCCAAACAACAGTTGCCTCGGAGGAGGGGCACACTGAGAAAGAATAAGGAGAGCACGAGAGATCGAATTCCATAAGGACCGCACGTTAGACTGGCAGTTGAAGGACTACTCAGACACGTCACCCAGCTAGAGCTTGCCAAGAAATCGAGCCAAGAATGCAGGATCAAAACAAGGAAAGAATACGCCATGGGAACAAATGAGGAAGCACCATCTCAGAAGTTGAAGCAAGAAAAGATGGTTATTTCCGAGATTTATCAGGAGAACAAGGAATTAAAACAACAACTAGTGACAAAGACCGCGGAAGCATCAGCTGCACAGAGTCGCGGAGGGAACATGGTGTGGATGAAAAGGAAGCTTAAAGAGGCTCATAACATTATTGTTCAGTTGCGAGAGGCGGAAAGGCTGGAAGAAGAAAGGCACCCAGAGCATCCCGAAGAGTGCGGGGCAGCTAAACAGGAAGTCTACGTGGCTCTTGCCAGCGCACAAGAAGAGAAAGTTTAACGGGTGACATTCTTCTTTGCGGCCATTTTGAGTAATACGCGTCCTTTGAAGCATCTCACCATTTTGATAACGGTCCCAAGAATCGAAAAATTGTTTGTTGCATGCATCTCTCCGAAAAATAGGCACATAACGGAAGGCGAAACCAACATTGCAGACAACAAGTTTTGGACAGACACATGTTCGTTAGGATATTCGATCAAGAGATACAGTGACACATTTTTCCCTACATCGGATCCTGACCGATGATCAGACCTCGTGGAGAACCTGAAGACGGTTGTTAGTAGACATGCATGATTGTTTCTATTTTTAGATAGTGCCATGCGAAGAGTCTCTGGCTCATGTGGTGCAATTTTTCCTAGTCTAGGGTTAGCAGTTAGAAAGCAGGGCAGCCCAAGCAGCACCCTCGTTTATATATTTCATCTTTTCGATGTAAGCCAGGTTGGTTGGCAATTTTTAGAAACAAATGCTATTGTATGTAGTCTGAGTTTTGACTGAAATTTAATGAAAAGGTCCTGTGATTTGATGAAAATATTCTAGTTGTGATAGTCGAATGTATTGTGTTTTTGTTTTTGCATATGTGTTTCTTGTTATCTCTTATTTGATATCTCATATCGTTTATTTCAGAATGATTTTTCGAATCTGCGGATTCGCTGTACTACAGCCCTTGTTCGCGCCACTTAGACAAAACGCTTTCCTCTCAAGCTAAATCTGAATTTGTCCATAACGACGCTCTTGAGTTGATTCCCGTGTTTTTATCCCGCCACACTTTATGATTTACACTGAAGGCTATTGGTCGCCTAGCCTTTTTCTCTCGAATCCAGTCACTGAGTCATTTGTTCTGTCTCTTCCTCAAACTGACCCCATAGCCCGAGTTTTACTTTTCTGCGCCAATATAACCAGAAATAATTTATCATCGATGTTAAATATAGCCATTGTTTGCAAATCCATATCCTACATGAAGACCATGCCATTTCTGAGAGAGCCCTCTCTAGATCTGAAAGGCTAGTTTCGGGTCTCAAAGTTGGTTGAAAAAGTTACCTTCATTGTCTGTTTATCAACCAAATAGATTTACGAGGTGCTAACACCTGGTATCCCCGTTCCCCCTCATGTATCATTGCAGCTTGAAGTTCCCGAAAATGATGGATGGCAAGAGATTGTCCACCTGGCAGTCTCCCAACATCGTGGCTAGCCTAATTTGTCTTTACCTGCTCCCCTGCTTATCAATCATATTGTCCAAGATGCCCCTATCCACTCACCCATTCAGTCTTCCCATGCGATTAAAAGGTTGAAAACTGAGGCCCACCATGCCCCTGACAAGGGAAAAGACATTGTTGCCCCTTCCTCACCCTCCAAAGGCTTTGATAAATCCATGTCCTCTGGCGTGCATTTGAGGGATGATTGCTCTCATGTGATTAGTGAGATTAGGCCTAAAGGCTCAACACAACCTAAGGAAAATTCAGAGAGATCAAAAGGTGAGAACAACAACAAGGGAAGGATTGCATCCCAGAGTGGAAAATATGGATTTTTAGTTTTTTTGATTTATAAATTCATGATAACAGTTGACTTATGAAATTTTGGACACCACATTATTTTTTGGATATATGGTAATATATTTTGGTAATAATTTCAATGATTATTGAGATAAATTGTCAAATATGAATGTGATGATGGGAGTCACAAGGAGGGATGTTTTGTTTAATTAACTAGTTGTGTTATGATTGTTAAAAGATAAAGGGAGTCACACGGGGTCCCACCTACTAGTTATTATTTATTTAAAAAAAAAACCCTTATTATGATTATTACTTTTCCCCCTTAACTAAAAAAGTTGGTTAAGTTTTTGTTAACTTAACTAATGAAGTAGTTCAACTATTTCAACCAATTCGAATTTTCTTAAAGGCAAAATAAAAGGGAGGAACAAAAGGAGAATAGAAGGAGAAGCTTACTAAGGTTTTCTCTTTGAGTTTTTGTTGAGATAATTCAGTTTTCATTCATTCCTTAATTCATTAGAAGCCTAATTCATTTTTATGATAGCAGGGTCCTATTGCAGACAACAAGATTCAGGGTTGAATTATATCATTCAGACACTTGTTTTTTAGAGGTGTTGATCTATGTGTAGACTTGTTTGTTTGTGAATTAGTTTTCATGACTCACAAAGGCTATTGTGCAGAGTCTAGTGGGCAACAATATTTAGCAAGCTGATCCAACTTTTCAAGTTCATTTTTTGATTTTCTGTCAGAAATCCTTTGTATGTTTCATCAGGGACGTCTAAGTTTGACTTTGGTCCAAAACTTCCTTAGGAAATTTTGTAAAGAGAATGATTCTTTGATGAATTGGAATGAAATAAATGATTTCTTTATGTCTCATATGTGTTGATGATCGACTTAGTGTTTTTACTTCTATCTCTATATTTATTTCAACATCTGATATGTTCATAAAATTACATAAAAAATGATTTTTCCAGCAATCTTTTAATTATAAAAAAAATAGCCTAAGCACTTGTAAACAATACTTGTGAATTAGGATATCAGTTTTGATGGCTATAAACATAGGGTGATATTCCCGTCTATCTTTATTTATCCAAGAAGGATCTGAAATTTTTTAAGTAAGAGTATTTCATATCTTTTCCTCAACAAGGAGCAGGTACTAAAGTCTACCCCAATAGAAGGGGATCACCCGGTTGAGTTGCTCACTCAGTGGGATATGGAGTTGAAGGTGCTCGAGGATTGGTTGGACAGTCTAGAACTAGAAGGTGGCTGCCATGAGATAGCCATGCCAAAGGAGACATGCCATCTCGATTTATAGCTGGAGGAAGCTGGAATGGAACCAACCAAAACACTGACAGGAGTTAGTCTTCTAGAGGAGGTAGCTGAACAATAGTTCGGTAAGGAACCTGTAGAATTGGAGTCTGCAACAGAGTGGCTAGTCAATGTCATGAGAGATGAAATTGGCATGGGAAATCATGATGATCTACCCTCAGAGCAACATGAAGAGTTGTAGTCGAGCAGACTTCACAAGGAGAACCAACTGATGAAGCATTTGGAGGAGGTGATACGGGATATAAGGGAACTAATGTTGAGATTGGAAGAAGAATCTGTTAGCAAGGAGAAGCTAGACATAGGAGAACCTGTAGGAGAAATAGGGGAGGTACAGAAGCAACAACAACAACAAAGCAGAGGAGCAGGAGGACATCTCTAGGAGAAAGTTTGGGATCCAGGAGGATTTCAACAGAGCTGGGAATATCATGAATTTTTGTATCCATGGAGTGTGATGTAGGATCATCACTCCACCTCAGCATGCACAAGCTAGTTAGCACATTGGTGCGCATTCAAGGAAGGGAGAGGTGTCGCCCTCTCATTTTTCCTTCGAAAGTTTAAAATGAAATTAAGGAAATTAATGATTTCAGGATGGAAGAGTTGAGTTGTGCCTTCACACAAGCTATAGATGAGGTCACCTTAAGTGGATGACGGTAGGAGGGATCTGCATCCGATTCGGATCATATTTCCATCATTGTAATCTGCCTCATTAGTCAGGAATTTTGCACGGTGATTAGACACCACTAGCTTAGCTTGGAGGGAAGCTCGTCGAGCCCCTCTTGTATAAATCTTTGTATTGTTTCCCAGTAGAGTCTGGTTAGAGAGTGAGTTGGATATTGTTGATAATTGAGACTCGGTCTTTGTCCAGACTCACATATTGTAATGAAAATTCCACCATTGATAGAAAGGAACATATTTTCCTGTTTGTCAATTTCTGTGTAATGGATGTTTAGTTTTGAATGTCATTCATGTGTGTTTATACTGTAGATGTATGTTAGAACTCGTCTGCAGGGATAGGGATAAAATCCTCTATATGTGAGTGTGTTGAATTAGCTTTGGTTCTTTAGGCTAGGTGAAAGGGGTGCACGATAGAGAGTTGAACCTTTGTGATCCGACGCAAGGAGTGTGTGTCTGAACTCATTGAGTCAGAAGAGAAAGTGCTAGGACGGCACACCAAAATAATTCACAGAATCAAGGGATAATTTCAAGGTTGTAGAATACCTTGGAAGGAAAGTCTGCGTAGGAGTGAGTGTAGAAAAGAGTTACTAAATACTCTGTCGGACTCTTCCAGGAGGGCATTGAGCAAGTGAGAGTGCGCATAGGACCAACACATTCTGGAGTGTTGGAAATATTGAGAAAAACCCAAGGTTGCTGAACACTCTGAGGAAGGAAGGCTTTGCAAGTGTGCATTGAGCAAGGAAAAGGATTTTCCTTAGAAACCTAAAAGAGTTTCAGGAAAAATCCATCTAAAGGCTTAAACGAGTGCAAGGAGTGTGCCAAGGACAAAGTAAGTTCACCCCACAAGCTCAGGAAAAAAGAGCGTCAAGCTGCCAGGAGGACACTAGAAGTTCCGCAGAAGGACTCAATAGAGCCAATAACCTTCAAAGGTTGAGCTGAGCAAAAGCTCAGTGGAAACAACACTGTCGTGCACAGAAAAGATCCAAGAACAATCTAAGTCTCGGGTAGAAAAAGTGCTAAGTGTCAGCAAGGAGAAAGGACTCGCCAAATTCCTGAAGGAAAACATAATCATCCATCATCAGAAGGAGACAAGTGGCGAAAGATCTGGAGATCCGGGACTTATATGTCTGGGAGGTTTTCCAAGAGAAAATAGAAGTCTTCACGAAGTCGCGAAGAGCGGTTTGAATCTAGACCGTTGGATCTAGAAGGGATGCATGGAAGAGATCCACACAATTCATAAGAGTAGCACTCCAAGAGATATCAGAGGAGGAAAAGCGAGAGACTCTCGAAGGTCAGAGTCCAAATAGAACACATCCGTTGATCTAAGGGAAGAACAGAGACAATTGATCCTCGCACCAGTTGAGTTCAACGATTCAGAATTCAGGAACATAGGAGTTGTGGAAAAAGCCGAAATATCGAAGCCTGAAGCACTTTTTGTGGTCTATCCCCAGGACACAGCCCAAGTTCATATGATATAAAGGGCCTATCACATAGAACTAGTGACATCGTCACTTTCTTTCAAAGGGCCAAGAAGAGAGTCACGGGGTTAGAAAAGGACCCGCACTTTGGAGGAAGGGGGAACTGTGATAGATTTGCATTAGGTTCCAACAGGGAACCGAAGGGTCAATTCGACTCAGGTGTTTGATCGATCCTATACCGGGAGGTCATGCATCCCCAAGGAGAGAAGAAGGGGGGGGGCGGGCACTGCGCCATGTTATAATTGTTATATTATAACACATATTTGTATGTGTTATATTATAACACATATAGTAATGTGTTATATTATAACACATATACTATATGTGTTATAAATACATTTCCTCTAATATTTTCCCCACCCCCATATATGAGGGTGGGGAAAATATTAGAGGAAATGTATTTACATTTCCTCTAATATTTTCCCCACCCCCACCCTCAAAATACATTTCCTCTAATATTTTCCCCACCCCCNCATATCATGTATGAGAGGAAATGTATTTACATTTCTTCTAATATTTGACCCACCCCATCCTCATATATGAGGATGGGGGTGGAAAAAATATTAGAGGAAATGTAAATACATTTCCTCTAATATTTGCCTAATATTTTCCGTGGGGAAAATATTAGAGGAAACATAAATACGTTTCCTCTAATATTTTCCCCATCCCCACCTGCACCCCCACCCTCATATAGTATATGTGTTATAATATATATAAATACATTTTCTCTAATATTTTTCCCACCCCCATCCTCATATATTATAACACATATACTATATGAGGGTGGGGGTGGGGGTGAGGGTGGGAAAATATTAGAGGAAATGTAAATACATTTCCTCCAATATTTGTCCCATCCCCACCCTCATATAGTATATGTGTTATAATATATGAGGGTGAGAGTGGGGGTGGGGGAAACATTAGAGGAAATGTAAGGGGCAAATATCAGAGGAAATGTATTTTCCTCTAATATTTGTCAAATACATTTCTTCTAATATTTGTCCCACTCACACCCTCACCCTCATATAATATATGTGTTATAATATAACACATATACTATATAACATATATGTGTCATATACTATATGTGTTATAACATAAAACATATAGTATATGTGTTATATGATAACACATATACTATGTGTGTTATAACATACCACATATACTATGTGTGTTATAACATACATAGCTATGTGTGTTATATGATAACACATATACTATGTGTTATAACATAACACATATACTATGTGTGTTATATGATAACACATATACTATGTGTGTTATATTATAACACATATACTATATGTGTTATAACATAAAACATATAGTATATGTGTTATATGATAACACATATACTATGTGTATTATGTTATGACACACATAATATGTGTGTTACGTTATAACACACATACTATATGTGTTATCATATAACACACATACTATATGTGTTATCATATAACACACAGAGTATATGTGTTATGTTATAACAGATAGTATATGTGTTATCATATAACACACAGAGTATATGTGTTATGTTATAACACATAGTATATGTGTTATAATATAACACACATACTATGTGTGTTATAATACATATAGTATGTGTGTTATAACATAACACACATACTATATGTGTTATGTTATAACACACATACTATGTGTATTATAACATAACACATATACTATGCATGCTATGTTATAACACATATACTATGTGTGCTATAACATAACACACATACTATGTTTGCTATAACATAGCACATATACTATGTGTGTTATGTTATAACACATATACTATATGTGTTATAACACAACATAACACATATAGTATATGTGTTATAACATAACACACATAGTATATGTGTTATAACACAACATAACACACATAGTATATGTGTTATTACATAACACATATAACACACATAGTATGTGTTATATTATAACACACATAGTATGTGTGTTATGTTATAACACATATAGTATATGTGTTATGTTAGAACACATATAGTATATACTATATGTGCTATACATATAGTATATACTATAAGTGTAACACATATATTATATGGGTTATACATATAGTATATGTGTAACACATATAATAATAATAATAATCTATTTTTAAGGTCAAGACCAAGCTAGAACACCAAATTTGGTGTATGAGACCCCCTTGTTTGTGGGACAAGGGACCCCTCTCCGCCCAACGATTTGATTGGTAAAGTCTACGAAGGTATACATACCCTACCCCCCTCTAGATTTTAATCTGTGACCTCTTAAGAGGAAACACATGTTCTTAACCATTAGGCCCACTCACACTGTAATAATATACATATAACACATATAATATAATATATGTGTTATATTATAACACGTATAATATAATATATGTGTTATATTATAACACGTATAATATAATATATGTGTTATAATATAACACATATAATATATATGTTATAATATAACACATATACTACTTTAATTTTAAAGTTTATAAGCATTGATTCTAATTTTGACAATTATTTTCTTCCATAAATATTTTAATGGTTTTATTTCTAATATATCTCAATGACTCTCAAAAATATTTATTCCAATTTCTTTTAAGTATAATATAAAATTAAAATTAAAATGATTTAATTATTAACTAAAATTTAAGATATCTATTTCTATTATCAATTAAAAAAAAATTAAAACTTTCCATATACATTAATATCTATATTACGTAAGATCTAATAAATAGTCATATATTAAAATATCTATTTTCGAAGGTCAAATAAAATGATATAGAATGGCATTTTGTTATAAATATGAAAAAATACATTTTTAATTAACTTGTCTTTAATTAACATGACAATTCAATTTTTTTTTAAACTTGTCTTTAATTAATTTGAGCAATTCATTATATTGGTTAAATTTTTTAAATCGATACAGATTGTAATGTTTACACGCCTATGCAGATTGGTTCTGGTCCAAGTAATAACTGATGCAAGTTAATTTAGTAAATACACGATGGTTCCATAATCGTCGAAGGCATTTGATAAAGAAGTTTATTAATGTTCATTAAGAAATTGTGATTTATGGTTGCTCAATTGAATTGAATTGAATTGGAACTGGAAAGTGATAGAAACTTGACCACGATTGAAAAGTTGAAAATGATAGAGGTTTGACTAGGATGAAAAGTTGAAATTGAGGGATTTGCAAATAAGTTTATAAATTGCTCCTTAAATTTATTTTTTATATAAATATTATACCCTTTAATTAGTTACATAATTTAAAATTCATGAATTTAGGGTTTGGGTTAATTAATAAAAAGATATTAGTTATTAGTATGAGTTAATTATTAATGTTATTAACAATATTTTATTAATGTTTTTAATGTTATTAATAATATTTTATTAACAATATTTTATTAATTGGTTATTATTAATCATAATTATAATCATAAAAATATTATTAATATTTTATTAGTGTTTTTAATGTTATTAATAATATTTTATTAACAATATTTTATTAATTGGTTATTATTAATCATAATTATAATCATAAAAATATTATTAATATTTTATTTTTATTATACATAATACATTAATAACTATTAGTTAATAATAATTATAATAATTATTATTAACTATATTATTTTTTTTTTTTAGTAAAAAAGGTAGAACCTGCTATATTAATTTATCGAAGAAATTTTGACAAAATGTACAGTGATATAGGTCCGAGTCACCAAAAATACTGCCGATTACCGGAAACTAGCATAGTTTGGAGAGCATGTAACAATAACATGATAAAACAAGAAACAAAATAGCATATGCCTGGAGGAAACCAGGACAGATGGATATAGTCCAAATGGACATATAAAAGTAGCATGATAAAACTAAGAACAAGGAAAAGCATAAAAGACCTAGATACCCGGTGACCTGTCGCCCTTGCTTGTTTTCCACGTGGACCCAGCAGGGATGGAAAATGCCCGCGCGTAGAGAGGGCACTTCCGCTTAGCTGGAACATTGGAGTACGCGTCAAGGAGCAGGTCCAGACGCTGGCCCATGAGAAGGGCTCTATGCTCCAGGTCTGCCATGTGGCCTCGGAGTTCGAACACCAGGGCCAGATGATCTGCACGGAGGAGAGAGCCATGCAAGCCATCACCCACGTCGTTGAGGGATACATCCCTCAATTCCACGGTTGCTCCAACTCCAGCGTCAAACTCCATCAGCTCTGCACCATCCACTTCTTCCTTCCTCGCCGAGCGATTGTTGTCTGTGTTCACTTCTGCTCTGGTTTTATCTCGCGTTTCTTCCTCGAACTTTGCCTGTGTATCATGGTTGGTGGGGCTGTAGTCACCCGGCAAGGGAATTTCCTCAACAATGCACCCAGGGATGTCATCCGCCAGAGCAATTTTTGGGCCGCTTCCATCCCGGTGTGTCGCCTCCATGGCTTGGGGCTCCAGGGTGGTCGTCAAGTCCTCCAAGAACGAAATCTCTTCCACGTAACAGGTGGGGAATGCGTCCTCAGTACCATCCTCCTGCCTGTCTCCAGGCTTAATTGTTGTGGCTTCGCTGCTACACCCGGCTCCTGTCTCCGCAATGATGGCATGTAGAGCCAATTTCTCAGCTCGAGCCTTCTTTCGGAGAATGGAGGTCACCATTGCTAGAGCACGCTCCAGCCTTTCTTTCCTTTGTCGCTACGCCTTGTGGGTGTACCAGGTCGAGCCACAACGAGACCTGCCTCGTTTTTTGGCCATAATTGCTAGGGAGTAGATGACGATACAGTGGGGTTGCAGCGAGATGGGAGTAAGCCGGGACGAGAGGGAAGCCAGGCTGCACCAAAGCTCCCCGACGAAGAGGAGAGCCGGAGCAAGAGTAGACCCACTCTGTCTAGGCACATGAAAAAGCAAATTGCCAGGGATTTCCTCAACGAATTGCACCAAGATGGGAGTGAGCTAGGATGAAAAGAATACAGGACTGCACCAGAGCTCCCATACGAAGAGGAGAGCCGAAGCAAGAGCAAACCTGCTCTGTCCAGACACATGAAAAAACAAATTACCAGAGGCCGAAGTCACCTGACCCTCCTTAACCCCTGTCATGCTGAGTGCGTTATGAGCGAGGGAGGTGTCCCTCCACCGTATAACTGTTGTTATGGCCATCCACCATTGTAAATGTAGGCTTGTGGGTGGCGACCATCAACATTTATGTTGTGGCTTAGTGCTAAGCCCAGTGTCAATTGACTGCCGTGTGTCACCCCATCCGAGGATTATTAACTATATTATTAATTATTACTAATAAAATAATTATCTATATTATACAAGGGGTACTTTAAGGATATGTATTGATATGTATGCATATTATATATACATACCCCTTATACGATAATTAGTAATTAATATTAATAATTAACCATATCAACAATCATGTATTAATGGTAATTACGGTTAGGTTATAAGTTTTGTTCATTTTAATGGTTTGAGAATGTGATTTAATCTTTGTGTGAAAGTTATTATCGTATATAGTTTTTAATGAAATAAATATAGTTTTATTAGGGTTAGAGATATTAAGAAAAATTGTGAAATAAATATAGTTTTATTAGGATTAGAGATATTAAGAAAAATTGTTTGAGTTATGATTATTATAGTTAGGGTTGTTACCGTTAATTAAATTAATATAGTTATGATTCATATACAAAAATATTAGTTATCAAAATATGAGTTAACTATTAATATTGTTAAAAATACTTTATTATTAATAAAGTATTAACAATATTTTATTAATTGATTTTTATTAGTAATAATTATAATAATTAAAATTATTATTAATATTTTATTGTTATTATACATAATACATTAATAATTAATAATAATAACTATTACTATTATTATATTATAAGGGGTACTTTAAAGATATGTAAATTAATAATAATAACTATTACTATTATTATATTATAAGGGGTACTTTAAAGGTATGTATTGATATGTATGTATATTATACATACATATTCTTTGTACATTAAGTAGTAATTCATATTAATAATTAATCATGTATTAATGGTTATTAGGGTTACAGTTGTAAGTTTTGTTTATTTTAATGGTTTGAGAATATGGTTTAACCCTTGTGTGGAATTTGTCCTTTTAAGTATATAGTTTTTAATGAAATATATATATATATATATATATATATATATATATATATATATATAGAGGTTTTAATGACACTTTTTTTTTATGGGTGGGAGACTTTGTTTGTTAATTCTCCCACCAATGACAAATAAAATCAATGAAAAATATATATAAACTACATAGTCATAGTTTGTATCATGGTGCAATGTATACACTCTATGAGCCATGTCTCGTTTACTTAAATTTTCTTATAACAATAATAAATCATTATCCAATTTCAATATGATTTGTTTTCAATGTCCTTAGAATGAGTATAAATCGTCATCTGTAAAATATTAAACAACTTGATTTCCTCTAAATTTTCTTAAAACAAATATAAATCATCATCTCTAACATATAAATCAAATAGATTTGTTATGAATGTCCTTAGAGCAATATAAGTCATCATATGCAAAGTTCCAGATGATTTGCTATCAATGTTCTTATAACAAGTATAAATTATTAAATTATTGTATATCAATGTCCTTAGAACCAATAAAAATCAAGTAGATTTACTATCAATGTCATTAATACAAGTATAATTCATCATCTACAAAGTTCAAGATGATTTGGTATCAATTTCTTTAGAACAAGTAAAATTCATCATCTCTAAAGTTAAAGATGATTTGTTATCAATGTCCTTAGAACAAGTATGATTCTAAGTTTCATTTTATGTAATACATCACATCAGTTCAAAGTTCCTATCTTTGTGACAAAGGAAACACTTTGTTAGATTTTTTTTTAAACATGGAAAAACAAATTATTTTCGTAATGTGTTGAACATAAAGAAGCCTTGTCATGTGAACAATATAACCCAACATTGCAATCTAAACAAAAAATGGATGATACAACATGAGGAACATAGTAATGTTGCAATGTGATGGACATAACCCTATCGTCGCACTATGATGAACATAGTTATGTCGTCGCAATGTGATGAACATAGGCATATTATCGCAATGTGACTAACATTTATTATTGTCGCAATGTGACGAATATAACCTCATCATTGCAATGTGATAAGGATTGCCTCCTCATTTGTGATGAACATAGCCCCACCGTCGCAATGTGATGCAGGATCATCGCCAGCAAGCACACGTGGAGGGACAACCCAGCGCCATAACATGCCTTTTGAATTATTTTGAAATCTTAAATGATGGTGTTTCCTGTCAATCTTTTTGAACTGATTGAAAACTAAAGAAGATCAAACGCTTGGGAGATGAATGATCACGAGTGATCTGGGAGTTTCACTCCTAGAATTTAATGTAACAAAACTTAAGTAGTAGCTATTTTTTTTTTTGAGAAGAGTAGTCGAAGGGAAACCTAGGAGCCCTCTGATATAAATAGAGGTGTTGTATGCCCGAATGAGGCTGCTGCAAATTAGTAGGAGATTTCTGTAATTTAGTTGTTGCTTAATTTTTAGTTATTGTTTCACCATAGATGTAGCCATTTAATTTTGGAATGAATATAACATAGGAAAATTGATCCAATGCATGGTGTTGCTACTGTTTATAATTTCCCTGTTATTTTCTATTTTCATGAATGAGTGAGTTGTGTTGTTAAGTATATGATACTTTGAAGTATTGGGATAAGTTCAGATCGTTTCTCTTCGTTGAGTTTATGCAAGGTGTGCATATAGTCCGCAAGGAGTGTGTTGACAAAGTCTATTTCAACTCAAAAGCTCAGAAGAGATAGTGTGATACTTTCATTTGCAAGGAGTGAAAAGAGATTGTTGCAACGAGTGCATAGTCGCTCGCAAGAAGTTAAGTCTTGCATAGGTATTTGTTGCAAGGAGTGCATGGATTGAAAGATTCGACTAAGTGTCAGAGCTATCCCTCTGAGGAGTCAAAGGGTCCGAGAGATAAAGCTCAAGAGAGATAGTGGGGAGAAATATTCAAAGAGAGTGAAGCTCTGAAGGTTTCACGAGCCATTGACAAAGATCCATCAAGGAGGGAGTGAGATCGTTGGATCTGGGAAAAGCACACGATTTTGAAGTCCCCGAGTGCACATATGAGCAAGGATTCACTGAAGTCCCAAATAGGTCAAGGACCATCCATCATCCAGAGGCACAGGTGGTGCAAGATCCACAACTTCAGAAGTTTTGTGGACAAGGAAAAAGAGAAATCACCGAAGAGCCTAAGGCTGAAGTAGATCCAAGACGTTGGTTTCCAGTAGATACAAGTCAACATATCTGAGACTTTGAGAAATTTCACTTTGGAGGATTCCAAGTGCGGAGCATGACAAAATCTTGAAGCCCCGAAGGCTGAAGCAGATTGCAACCGTCCGTTGTGGAGGACACGTGGTGGGAATTCGTCATCTTCGGGTGAAAGCACTCTGAGAGGAACGAGTGCATAGGAGTTTGAAACTCCTGAAGCCTAAAGAGATGAAGTGGATAGTGGTCGTCGGATCCAGAGGGACACACATCAACAGATCGTGTAATTCAGGTGGAAGTACCTTGGGAGGAAGAAAGTGTGGAGAGTTTGAAACTTTTGAAGCCCGAAGAGCCAAAGTTAACCATAATCGTTGATCTGCGTGAGACATGTGTCAACGGATCGTGAACTCTAGGTGAAAGAGCTCCGGGAGAAAGAAAGCATGGAGGAGTTGAGACATCCGAAGGCTGAAGTTCGGAAGTGGACTAGAGCCCTTGAGTTGGGGTGGACGCGTGGCGCCTGATCGAGAACTTCGAGTACAAAATACTCTGAGGAAAATCAGAGGCCGAAACTGCTAAACTCCCAAAGCGTGGAGTCCCAAAGTGGATCTCGATCATTGATCATGAAGGAGGATGAGGACCGTTGATTTGGTTCTGGCTGAAGGTTTTGAAGTCACGAAGTGCCAGGAGGTTAAGCCTTGGGTTACAACCCAATATCACATGCAAGGAAGAGGATAGTGCTATCAGTGTGAGATTTGGGAAAGGGTGCCAAGAGAGAAGGACCCACAGATAAGCATCGATCTAAGAACGGAAAATGGACGGTGAGGAATCATTGCGGGGAGCGGAGGAAAAATTAGCGAGCGTGCTAGTTTGCAACCCACAATTTTCTAGAACCGTTGATCTCATCGAGACAGGGGATCAACGATTAATATTTAAAGGAGGTTGGGAAAGAACCTTGCCGATTGCAGAGACATATCTCTCTGATAAAGAGAGATCATGTTGACAACCCACAATTTCTGTGAACTGTCAATCGACAGACAAGTTGGTAACGATAAGATCATGACCGTGAAAACCCTGAGGGTGATAACAAGGTCTGTGTTTTATTAATATTGATACCAGTAAGGTTTTGAGGATCTAATTCAGCTTGTAGATTAATCTATCCTAGACCGAGAGGTCGAGAAGCCCCAAGGAGAAAATGGGGGTTTGCATCAAGTGGTATCAGAGCCTAAAATTGTTTTCAGGAAGTGAAAAAGAGCTCGAAGTTGTACTTTGTGTGTGAGAACCAATCAACACAATGGCACCGAGGAGATGTGTGGAGCCACCTATAGCCAATCACAATTTTGTAATATAAATGAGAGAGCTTCGTGCAATATTAGAGGCGATGGAAACAACATAGAGGAGAGAACCTGATGCTGAGGACTTCAATGATGAAGAAAGTGAAGAAATATAAGTTGAAGAAGTTGCAGGGGAAAATGTTGGCGAGGAACGCTTGCTGAGAGAAGTTGTTAAATTGGGAGATAGTGCAAATACATACATCCCAGTGTATGAGGGAAATTTGGATGCTGAGGAGTTGTTGGATTGGATAAGATCCATGGACAAATATTTCGACTATGAATATGTCCATGAGGAGAAGAAGGTGATACATGTTGTCACCAGGTTGAAAGGACATGCAAGACTGTGGTGGGATGAACTACAGGATGAGAGGAGAAGCAAAGGAAAACAAAAGATAAATAATTGGGACAAAATGGTAGCCAAGATGAATGCTAAATTCATACGCAAAGATTGTTAGATAAATCTGTTCAGGAAGTTGTAGAACCTGAGATAGAAGGGTATGACAATGAAAGAGTACACAGAGGATTTCTACTAGCTGAATATTAGGACTGGACAAAGAGACAAAGATGGAGAAAAGGTTTCCATATATATAAATGGCTTGAGATATGAAATCCAGGATGAGATCAGCAAGACATTAGTAAGGACAATAGAGGATTCTTATCAGATTGCACTAAAGGCAGAGGAGAAGTTGGACAGAAAACAGAGTCACCGAAGTAGAGGAAGAAGACAAAACCAAGGTAAGAGAGTAGACCGTGACAAGGCATGTAAAACCAATAATGAGACTGAGAAACCACACAGTCACTCAGAAAGAGGAGGAAGTTCCCAAGGGAGACAAAGTGGTGGAAGGAGTTCTTATAGAGGAAGAGGAAGAAGAAGAGGAGGAGAGATAAGATGTTATGCCTATGGAAAGACAAGACACATGTCTTGGGAATGTCCCAAGAAAAAGAAAGAAGGAGGTGAAGTTCACATTTCAAAACCTCAGAAGCTGAATGTTGAGGTGGAAGGAGCAGAAGATGGAAGATCTATGATGCTGAGGAAGGTTCTCTTGAAGCCAGAACTAGAAGTTGAAAAATCAGTGTAGAGGAATAGTTTATTCATGACAACTTGCAAGACTAAATGATCCAGGTGGATATCGGTGGCCACCCACCTTCTCCAACTAGCCCAAAACATGTTTCTGGCAATTTTGGTAATTTACTATTTTTAGCAGTTTTTAACTTCTGAGGCCATTTTGAGGCCCTAAACGATGTTTTTTGAGAAAACAGGGAGAAACATGGATCGTAGATCAATGTTGCTCCATCCAAAAGTTGTATTCCTCGGATATATCTTTCCAACGAGCCATCATACACCTAAAACTGAGATCGTATGCAAAAGTTACGACCCCGGGAATTTGATGCACCAACTTACCCAAACGGGGCCCACATGACTTTTGGCGCTTCATCTCCTAGGGTTAGGTTTTTGGATGTCTAGGACTTTTGGCATTCCCGATTATTGTAAAAA
>ML788918.1:0-16681 GCA_009831015.1 Picea engelmannii | reverse complement strand
AGAAATCGTGTATTACTGTATATCTATGACTCTTTTTATATTTCCGCTATATCTCTGTTATATTGTTGTCTCTCTTGCAATATCTCTGAATATTTCTATGTTATATCTCCGCTCTCATTTCGTGCCGAAAATAATCCGGATCACTAAAGACATAGTATGCAAGGTGATAATTGACAGTGGGAGCAATGACAATCTAGTACCCATAGAGATGGTGGAGAAATTGGAGCTGGAGACTACTTCACATCTGAAGCCATATAAAGTCTCATGGTTGCAGAAAGGACACCAAGTAATGGTAAATAAACAATGCCTTGTTGAATTTAAAATAGGTGGATATAGAGATGATATTATGTGTGATGTAATTCCCATGGATGTATGTCATATTTTGTTGGGGATACCATGGTAGTTTGACAGAAATGTCATTCACGATGGGAGAAAAAATACTTATGCTTTGGAAAAGAATGGTATAACACACATGTTGCTACCAATAGAGGAGAAGAAAGTAAAGGAGGAAGCCAACACAAGCATACTTCTCATGAGTGAGAAGGAACTCCTGAGTGAAGTCAAGAAGGAATGGGAGATGGAGTTCACTGTGGTGAGGAAACCCAGAATTGTCCTTACAAGTAGTTATATGGATGATTTTCCTGAAGAAGTTCAAGAACCGTTGAAGAATTGTGTTAACATAGTAGTGGATGAGTTACCTAACTCATTTCCACCCATCAAAAGTATCAGCCATCATATTGATTTGATACCAGGAGCAAGTCTGCCAAACAAAGCAACGTACAGATTGACACCTCAAGATAATGAGGAGGTAAGGAAACAAGTCCAATATTTATTATACAAGGGTTTGGTCAGAGAAAGATTGAGTCCATGTGCAGTACCAACTGTGTTGAGCCCAAATAAAGATGGAGGATGGAGAATGTGTACAGATTCGAGAGCCATAAACAAGATCACCATCAGGTATAGATTTCCTTTTCCAAGAATGGATGACTTAATGAATTGTTTAAGTGGAGAAAATTTCCTTTCTAATATAGATTTGAAAAGTGGATATCACCAGATAAGGATGAGAGAAGGTGATGAGTGGAAAACAACCTTTAAGACAAATGAAGGGTTGTATGAGTGGCTTGTTATGCCATTTGGCTTAACAAATGCCCCAAGTAATTTTATGATAATGATGAATGAAATATTGAAGGATTTCATTGGTAAGTTTGTGATTGTGTATCTGGATGATATATTGGTCTTCAGTAAAACTAAAGAAGAGCATTTGAGACATCTGAAATTAGTGATGACGAGACTACAGCAGAAGAAGATATTGATAAATCTGAAAAGTCCTCTTTTATGAAGACAAAACTCATTTACTTGGGTTTTTTCATCTCTTCAAATGAATTGAAGATGGATCTAGAGAAGGTGAAAGAAATCAAAGAATGGTCATCACCAAGGAGTATGTTTGAGGTGAGAAGCTTACATGGATTAGCAAGATTCTACAGGAAGTTCATTAGAGATTTCAATGGAATTTGTGCACCAATGATGGACACAATGAAGAAGAGGCACATGTATTTTAAATGGATAGAAGAAGCCGAGAGGAGCTTCAATATATTGAAGGAGAAGATAACAGAACGACCAATTATGGTCTTGCCAAATTTCGAGAAGACATTTCAAGTGAGATGTGACGCAAGTGGAGTTGTAATTGGAGCAATTTTGAGTCAAGATAATAGGCATGTTGCATATTTAAGTGAGAAGTTGAATGAGACTAGGAGAAAGTACTCCACATATGATAAATATTTTTATGCCATAATTCAAGCCTTGAAGAAAAGGAGGCACTATCTTGTTCCAAAGGAATTTGTCTTGTATAGCGATAACCAGGCTTTACAATTCATAACTAGATAGGAAAAATTGAATCAAAGACATGCAAAGTGGATTGAGTTTATGCATAATTTTACCTTTTTCATAAAACATATTTCTAGAAATTCTAACAAAGTTGTTGATGCATTAAGCAAGAGATGTTTGATTTTGTAGGATTTTCAAGTGAAGACCTTAGGGTTTGAACACCTTAAGGAAATTTACAGTGATGATCCATATTTCAAGGAAGCATACAAAGTGTATGCAAATCCCGTGTTGAGAGACAGAAGCCAATGGACAGAGTATATGGCTCAAGAGGGATCGTTGAGTTTATCTTCGTTGAGTTTATTATGGCCAAAATGTTCAGATTGTTTCTCTTCGGCCATGATAAAACATTTGCACAATTGAGCAATTCATATTATTAACAAGGTATGAGGACCAAAGTGATAAAGTTTATAAACAGATGTAGAATCTGCCAACAAGAAAAAGGAAAAAGACAGAACACTGGATTGTATCAACCATTTCCAATACCAAAGAGGCCTTGGGATGCAGTAAACATGGATTTTGTATTGGGACTGTCAAGAACACAAAGAGGATGTGATTCCATATTTGTGGTGGTGGATATATTTTCAAAAATGGCACACTTTATCCCATGCCAAAAGACTAGTGATGCAACACATGTTGCAAATTTATTTTTCAAGGAAGTTGTTCGACTTCATGGATTACCCAAAAGTATTGTCTTAGACAAAGACACCAAATTCATTAGTCATTTCTGGAGAACACTACGAAAGAATTTGGGGACAGATTTGTCCTTCAGCTCAACTTACCATGCTCAGACAGATGGATAGACTGAGGTGGTGAACATAAGTTTGGGAAATTTATTGAGGAGTCTGGTCACTGAGCATCATAGTCAGTGGGATCAAATTCTTCCATAAGTTGAATTTGCATGCAATGACTCACCAAACAGGAGTACTGAAAAGATCCCATTCCAAATACTGTATGGAATACAACCAAGATTATTATCTGAGTGGAGAGACTTACAACAAAGTGATTTCAGAAGCAATAGAGCATAAGATTTTGCTACATAAATGCAGAAGATCCATATCCAGATTAGCAAGCAATTGCAAATCTCTAGCCAAGAGTACAAGCACAGAGTTGATCAACATCGCAAATAGCTTCAATTTGAAGTAGGAGATCAGGTTCCGGCACATATCAAGAAGTAAAGGTTCCCAAGGGGAACATATAGCAAGTTGAAGATGAAGAAGATTGGACCATGCAAGATCCTAAGAAAATTTGGTAAAAATGCTTATGAGATAGAGTTGCTAGAGGATGTGGGAATATCACCCATATTCAACGTTTCAGACCTGTATCCTTATAGGGAAGATGACACAGAGAAATCAGAAGATCAAGAGAAGATTCAGTGGGAGAAGAAGATTCCTGTAGCAGAAAAGCCACAGATGGAGAAGATCGTTGATCAGAGGATTGGCAAAAAGACCAGGAGGAAGACCTATTTTGAATATTTAGTCAAGTGGAAGGGACACTCGATAGAAGATGCCAGTTGGAAAAATGAAGCTGATATCCAGAAGCATGGAAAGTCAGTGCAAGAGATCATGGACATGAGTCCATGAGTTTTTTTCCATGAGAGTATGATGCAGGAGCATCGCCAGTAAGCACATGTGGAGGGAAAACCCAGTGCCATAACATGTCTTTTGAATTATTTTGGAATCTTAAATGATGGCGTTTCCTGTCAATCTTTTTGAACTTATTGAAAATTGAAGAAGATCAATCGATTGGGAGCTGAATGATCATGAGTGATATGGGAGTTTCACTCCTAGACTTTAATGTAACATAACTTAAGTAGTAGTTAGTTTTTTTTTCGAGAAGACGAGTAGTCAGAGGGAACCTTAGGAGCCCTTTGAGATAAATAGAGGTGTTGTATGCCCAAATGAGGCTGCTGCAAATTAGTAGGAGATTTATGTGATTTAGTTGTTGCTAAATTTTTAGTTATTGTTTTACCATAGTTGTAGCCATTTATTATTGGAATGAATATAAAAGAGGAAAATTGATCCAATG
Organism: Picea engelmannii; assembly: GCA_009831015.1. NCBI lineage: Eukaryota > Viridiplantae > Streptophyta > Pinopsida > Pinales > Pinaceae > Picea > Picea engelmannii. Next base: position 12,772 of record ML788918.1, on the reverse strand, counting down.
CATGGTGTTGCTACTTTTTATAGTTTCCCTGTTATTTTATGTTTTTATGAATGAATGAGTTGTGTTGTTAAGTATATGATACTTTGAAGTATTTGGATAAGTTCATATCATTTCTCTTTGTTGATTTCATGCAAGGTGTGCATATAGTCCGCAAGGAGTGCATTGACAGAGTCTGTTTCGACTCAGAAGCTCAGAAGAGATAGTGTGAAACTTTCATTTGCAAGGAGTGCGCAATCGCTCACAAGAAGTTAAGTCTTGCATAGGTATCTGTTGGAAGGAGTGCACAGATTGAAAGATTCAACTAAGTGTAAGAGCGAGCCCTCTGAGGAGTCAAAGGGTCTGAGAGATAAATATCAAAAGAGATAGTGGGGAGAAATATTCAAAGAGAGTGAAGCTCTGAAGGTTTCACGCGTCATCGACAAAGACCTATCTAGGAGACAACGAGATCATTCTAGATCGTTGGATCTGGGAAAAGCACACGAGTTTTAAGTCCCTGTGTGTAGATAGGAGCAAGGATTCACCAAAGTCTCGAAGAGGTTAGGGACCATACATCATCCAGAGGGATAAGTGGTGCAAGATCCACAACTCCGGAGCGAAATCACTTCCGAAGTTTTGTGGACAAGGAGAAATCTAAATCATCGAAGAGCCGAAGGCCAAAGTAGATCCAGGCCGTTGGTTTCCAGGAGATACGTGTCGACAGATCTGAGACTTCGGGAAATTTCACTTCAGAGGATTCCAAGTGCGGAGCATAACAAATGCCCGAAGTCCTGAATGCCGGAGCAGATCACAACCTTCCCTTGCGGAGGACATGTGGTGGGAATCCATCATCTTCGGGTGAAATCACTCCGAGAGGAACGAGTGCATAGGAGTTTGAAACTCCCGAAGCCCAAAGAGATGAAGTGGATAGTGGTCATCAGATCTATAGGGACACACATCAACAGATCGTGTACTTCAGGTGGAAGTACCTCCAGAGGAAACAAGTGTGGAGAGTTTCAAACTTTCGAAGCCCAAAGAGCCGAATTTAACCATAACCATTGATCTGCATGAGATACATGTTAGCGAATCATGAACTCCAGGTGAAAGTGCTTCGGGATAAAGCGAGTGTGGAGGAGTTGAGACGTCCGAAGGCCAAAGTCCTGAAGTGGACTAGAGTCATTGAGTTGGGGTGGATGCCTAACTCCTGATTGAGAACTTCTGGTATGGAATACTCTGGGGAAAAGTGGAGGTCAAAAGTGCTAAACTCTCGAAGCACGAGTCTCGAAGTGGATCTCGATCGTTGATCATGAAGGAGGATGAGGACCGTTGATCTGGTCCTAGATAGAGGTTTCGAAGTCGTGAAGCGCCAGGAGGTTAAGATTTGGGTTACAACCCAAGGTCAAGTGCAAGGAAGAGGCTAGCGCTGTCAGTGTGAGATTTGGGAAAGGTTCCAAGAGAGTAGGACCTGCGGATAATCATCGATATGAGAATGGAAAATCGACGGTGAGGAATCATTGCAGGAGTGAAGGAAAAATTAGCAAGTGTGCTAGTTTCCAGCTCGCAATTTGATAGAACCGTTGATCTGGTCGAGACATGGGATCAACAAATACAATTTAAAGGAGGTTGGGAAAGAACCTTTCTAATTGCGGAGACAGAGCTCTCCGATAAAGAGAGAGCACGTCAGAAACTTGAAATTTCTGTGAACCATCGATCGACAGACAAGTCGGTAATGATCAGATTGTGACTGTGAAAACCATGAGGATGATAATAGGTCCTGTGTTTGATTAATATTGAGACCAATAAGGTTTCGAGGAGCTAATTCGTCTCGTATATTAATCGATCCTAGACTGGGAGGTCGAGCAACCCCGAGGAGAAAAGGGGGGTCTGCATCAAAATGTGATGAACATAGCCATATTGTCGCAGTGTGACGATCATAGTAGCATCAATTTTTGACAAACATAGTAACGTCGCAATCTTACGAGCATAACCCTTTCAATGCAATGTGACAAACATATCCCCGTCATTACAATGTGATGGACATTTATTATTTTTGCAATGTGATGATTATATCCTTGTCATTGCATTGTGATGAACATTGCCTCCTCATTTGTGACAAACATAATAATGCACAATGTTACAAACACAGACCTATTGTCACAGTGTGACAAACATAGCCTTGTCATCACAATGCAATGGACGTTTATTATTGTTACAATATGACGAATATAGCCTCATCATCGTAATGTGATGAACATTTCCTCCTCATTTTCAATGAACATAGCCCCATCATCGCAATGTGAAAAATGTAGCCATATTGTTGCAATAAGACGATCATAGTAGCGTTATATTTTGAAAAACATAGTAACATCACAGTGTTACAAACATAGCCCTATCATCACAATGTGACAAATATAGCCTCGTCATCACAATGCGATGAACATTTATTATTGTTGCAATGTGATTAATATATCCTTGTCATTGCAATGTGATGAACATTGCCTCCTCATTTGTGATAAGCATAGCCCCATCGTCGCAATGTGATGAACATAACCATATCATCACAATGTGATGATAATAATAGCTTCACATTTATACAAACATAGTAATGTTGAAATGTTAGGAACATAGACCTATCATCGTAATGTGAAAAACATAACCCAATGTTATGAACATAGATATATCGTTGCAATGTGTTGAACATTTCCTAACATTGCAATGTGACGACTATATACCTTTCGTTGAAATTTGATGAACATAAACAACCATCGCAATGTATCGAACATAGTCTTGTTGTAGCTATGTGATGAACATATCCTCGCGTTGCAATGTGACACACATATCATGTCGTTGCATTATCATAGACATTTCTAAACATCACAATGGGACGAATATAACCCATTGTCGCAATGTGATTTATTTAACCCAATTTGGTAATGTGACATACATATACCAACATTGCAATGACATAAACATTTCCTGACATCGCAATGTGACAAACATAATGCACTTTTGGACTATGATAAACCTATTCTAACACCATCATGTGACAAAAAAAAACCCTTTGTCATAATTTGATGACCATAATTTGACTATGGTTTATCATGGTTGCCCCTTTTCAACCATGATGAAGTACAACCATCATCAACCATAGTCAACATTTCCTTCCCAAAGTTGACCAAGGTATACTAAAGTTAACCATGTTCATGGTAAACCATGGTCATCATCAATTAATGTATTAATGTATTAATATGGTGCAGAACTCTCTTCTTCCCTTCTCTCCCATGAGGGGTTGCTCGACCTCCTGGTCTAGGATCATTCAGTCTTCTGAGTTAGATCGAATCTTAGGTCCCCTACTGGAACCCAATTATAATTCTCACAGGTCCCTCTTCCTCTAAAGTGCGGGTTCTATCAAACCCTGCGACTCTTCTTCTAGGCCCCTTTGAAGAAAGTGACGACATTACTAGTTCTTTGTGCTAGGCCCTTTTTGTCATATGACCTCAGGTTATGTCCCGGGGATAAACCATGAAAGGTGCTTTGGGTTTTGGGCTTCTGAATTATTCACAACAACCAACTCTCACGTCCCCTAACTCTAAATCGGTGAATACAACTGACGTGAGGATCAACGGTCCCCGTCGCTCCCTTAGATCCATGACTGTGACCTATTCAGACTCTGGCCTTCGGGAGTCTTCTGCTTTCTCTCTTCTAATTTATTCCAGAGCACCACTTCTCCAAAATAAGTGGATCTCCTCCATGTATCCCTTCCATATCCAACAGTCTAGATTCACTCCGCTCTTCACAACTTCATGAAGTTTTCCATTTGCTATTGGAAAATCTTCCAGAGCTCTACCTCTCGAACCTCCTGATATTTCACCACTTGTCTCCTCCTGACGATGGGAGATTTCACTTGACTTCAGGACTTCAAAAAGTCCTTACTCCTTGTGCACACTTAGAACCTATCTCACTATCTGAGACTTAGACTTCTCTTGACCTTTCTGAACTCCTTGTAGGAATTCTGCGCGTGACTACACTAGTTCTTCTGAGATTTTTCTCGGCTCAAACCTTGAATATTCTCGGCTCTTCTGCGCCCTTCTGCAGAATTTCTGATGCCCTCCTGGAAACTCGACGCTCTTTATCCTGATCTTGTGAGATGAACTCACTTTTTCCTTGGCCCAATCCTTGCGCTCGATTAAGCCTTCAGATGACTTCTCCTGAATTATTTTAGGTTTACCAAGTCAACTCCTTTTTCTCGCTCAATGTACACTTGCAAAGATTTTCTTTCCTCAGAATGTGCGGTAACTCTAGGGTTTTCTCAATATATCCAACTCTCTAGAATGTGTTGGTTTTGTGTGCACTTGCACTTGCTCAATTCCCTCTTGGCAGATTCCTACAGAGTACTTAGTAACTTTGTGCTACGCTTCCTCCTACGTAAGCTTTCCTCCAAGGTGTTCAACAACCTTGAGGTTCTCCCTTGAGTCTGTGAATTATTTTGGTGTGCCCTATTAGCACATTCTTCTTTGACTCAAAAGAGTTCATGCACACACTCCTTGCATCGGCTCACAGAGTTTCAAGTCTCTGTCGCGCACTCCTTACACTTAGCCTAAAGAACTAGAACCAATTCATCAAACTCACAAATAGAGGATTATATCTCTATCCCTACAGATGAATCCTAACATGCATCTACAACATAAACAAACATACATGACATTCAAAAGTAAACATCCATTACACAAAAAAATGGTGAACAGTGGAATCATTTTTTTCTATTAATGACGGAATGTAAATTACAATATATGAGTCCGGACTGCAACTAAGTCTCGACTCTCTACAACCTTCAGAACCTCTACCAGGCATACAATACAAAGATTTATATAAGAGGGGCTCGATGAGATTTCCCTCCAATATAAGCTAGTGGTGTCTAATCACCATTCAAAAAGCCTAACTATTGAGGCAGATTACAATGAGTGGAAATCTTATCTGAATTGGATGCAGATCCCTCCTACCATCAACCACTTAAGGAGACCTCATATACAACTTGTGCGAAAGCACAACTTGGCTCCTCCAGCCTGACAACATTAATTGCCTGAATAACATTTTAAATTTCAAAGGGAAAATGAGAGGGCGATGCCTCTCCCTTCCTTGCATGTGCACCAACGCACTAACCAGCTGGCGCGTACTGAGGTGGAGCGATTCTCCTGCATGATACTCCACTGCTACGAAAATTCATGAGCTCCCCAGCTCTATTAAAATCCTCCTAGATCCCAAAATTTCTCCTGGAGTTGTCCTGCTAATCCTCTGGTTTGTTGATTTTGTTGTTGCTTCCCTGCTGCTTGTGCAGGTTTTCCTCTGTCCATCTTCTCCTTGCTGAAAGCTTATTTTGCCGACTTTACCATCAACCTCCTTATCTCTTGTATCACCTCTTCTAGCTGCTCTACTGGATGGTTCTCCCTATTCTTCTCTAAGGGTGGATCAACCTAATATCCCAAGCTACATTCATCTCCTATGACGCTTACTGACCACTCTGCTGCAGACTGTAATTCCACAGGCTCCAAACTAAATCGTTGCTCATTTATCTCCTCTGACAGACTAACCTCTGTCAGTTATTTTTGCGCTAGTTCGACTCCAGCCTCCTCCAGCTTCTCCTCATGCTGGCACATCTCCTTTAGCATGGCTATCTCCTGGAATCCACCTTCTGGTTTCAAACTATCCAACCAATGCTCCAACATCTTCAACTCCATCTCCCACTGAGTGAGAAAATCAACTGTGTGCTCCTCCTTTGTTGTTGGGGTAGACTTTAGTATATGCTCCTTCTCCTTTATGACAGTCTTAGCTCGTTGTCCTTTTGTTGCTACCTATGCAACAAATATGCTAGCCTCTCCTCGAATGCTTGGAAGGAATATCTCGATTCCCCCAATGACCAAAATGATCCTCTGATCCTCCTCCTTGGCAGTGGAAGTATTTAACTTCTCATCATGTTCATTCATGCAGCTTGCAGTTCCACATGAATCTTCATATGGTTGAGGCCTTTCTTTCTCCTTTTTCCCATATTTCAATATCCCTTGCTGACATGAACTCTCAACTAAGATCATTTCTTCTCCCTTTCCCACCTGGAAAATCGAGATGTCTCCTTTTCCCTCCTGGCAGTTTATGAGATCAGCTGATCCCTTCTCATTGCCTACTTGGAAATCTACAAGTCCTCTGCCAAATCTCTTTCCCTCGCCACTGAGATTTTCAGCATGTCTCATCCACCTTTTTAACACATGTTGTTGCCTTATAGCTAAAAATTTCTGGAAAATCCACTTGGTTGTCCTTTTCAAAGGCCACTCGTACCTCCAATGTACCGTTGTCTCATGTTGCATCTTCAATGCTATATTTTCCATCTTTGCTCAAATTTCACTGAGCTCCTTGTCCATTTCCGCTTTGCTCTTCTCTGGAAAGTCTTTTCCTAGACCATGCTTATGGCCTTCATTCAGTCCACCTGGATGTCTACCATATATTGCACACCTTGCAACCATCTCTACAGAGCATCACACCCTGTCTCTATGCCTACAGGAATTAGTTTTGTGGCTCTGATACCACTCTGACGCGGACCCCCCCCCCTTCTCTTCTCTCCCCCGAGGGGCTACTCGACCTCCCGGTCTAGGATAATTCAGTCTTCTAAGTCATATCGACTCTTCATTCCCCTACTGGAACCCAATTTCAATTCTCATAGGTCCCTCTTCCTCCATAGTGCAGGTTCTATCAAACCCCGTGGCTCTTCTTCTTGGACCCTTTGAAGAAAGTGACGGTGGTACTAGTTCACTCTGTTAGGCCATTTTTTTCATATGACCTTGGGCTATGTCCCGTGGCTAAACCCTTTAAGGTGCTTGGGGTTTCAAGCTTCTAGATTATTCACAACAACCAAATCTCACGTCCTTGAACTTTGAATCAGCGAATACAACTGACACGAGGATCAACGATCCCCATCGCTCCCTCAGATCCATGGTAGTGATATATTTAGACTCTGGCCTTCTGGAGTCTTCCTCTTGATCTCCTCTGATTTATTCCGAAGAACCACTTATCTGAAATATGTGGATCTCCTCCACATGTCCCTTCCATATCCAATGGTCTGGATTCACTCTTCTCTTCGTGACTTCGTAAAGTTTTCCATTTTCTCTTGGAAAATCTTTCGGAGCTCTACCTCCATAACCTTCTGATATTTCGCCACTTGTCTCCTCCTGACGATGGTCGATTTCAATTTCCTTAGGGACTTCAGAAATTCCTTATGCCTTGTGCACACTTAGCAATTTTCTCACTGTCCAAGACTTTGACTTCTCTCGACCTTTCTGCACTCCTTGCAAGATTTATGTGCGTGACTACGCTAGTTCTTCTGAGATTTTTCTCGGCCCAAAACATGAAGATTCCAATCTCTTCTACATCCTTCTGTGGACTGTTTGATTCCCTCCTAGAAACTTGACGCTCTTTATCCTGGGCTTGTGAGATGAACTCACTTTGTCCTTGACACACTCCTTGTGCTCGATTAAGCCTTCAGATGGCTTCTCCTGAATTCTTTCAGGTTTACCAAGGAAACTCCTTTGTCTCGCTCAATGCACACTTGCAAAGATTTTCTTTCCTCAGAATGTGTAGTAACTCTGGGGTTTCCTCAATATCTCCAACACTCCAGAATGTGTTGGTTCAGTGAGCACTCGCACCTACTCAATGCCCTCTTGACAGAGCCCTATAGAGTACATAGTAACTCTGTGCTACGCTTCCTCCTGCGTAATATTTCCTCCAAGGTGTTCAACAACCTTGAGGTTCTCCCTTGAGTCTGTGAATTATTCTGGTGTTCCCTCTTGATACGTTCTTCTCTGACTCGAAAGAGTTTAGACACACACTCCTTGCATCGATTCACAGAGTTTCAACTCTCTGTCGCGCACCCCTTGCAATTAGTCTAAAGAACCAGAACTAATTCATCAAACTCACAGATAGATGATTCTATCTCTATCTCTGCAGATGAATCCTAACATGCATCTACAACATAAACAAACATACACGACATTCATAAATAAACATCCATTACATAGAAAAATGGTGAACAATGGAATCTGTTCTTTCTATTAATGATGGAATGTCAATTACAATATATGATTCCAGACTGCAACTGAGTCTCGACTCTCTACAACCTTCAGAACATTTACTGGGCATACACTACAAAGATTTATACAAGAGGGGCTCGACGAGCTTTCCCTCCAAGCTAAGCTAGTGGTGTCTAATCACCATTCAAAACGCCTGACTAATAAGGCATATTACAATGAGTGGAAATATGATCTGAATCTGATGGAGATCCCTCCTACCATCAACCACTTAAGGCGACCTCATCTACAACTTGTGTGAAATCACAACTTGGCTCCTCCATCGCGACAACATTAATTGCCTTAATTACATTTTAAATTTCAAAGGAAAAATGAGAGGGTGATGCCTTTCCCTTCCTTAAATGTGCACCAACGTGCTAACCAGTTGGCGTGTGCTGAGGTGGAGCGATGCTCCTTCATCATAATACTTTAATAATATATCATTAATTTATTACTACTTGAATAATGTATTTATTAATTTATTAATTATTTGATAAAGTATTAATAACTTAATGTGTTACATTAACCATTAATGTATTAATACATTAATTTTTACAATACATAAATATAATAATTTATTTTAAATATATCAATATTTTAATAATGTTTTATTAATGTGATACTTTATTGCTGTATTAATTTGTATTCATATTTTAGTTACGTATTTATTAATTTATTTAATGTATTATATGTATTAAATGTATTTTTTTATAATTATTGTAATAATGTATTATTAATGTATTACTTTATTAGTATATTAATACTTTAACAATGTATTCATTAAAATTATATAAATGCATTAATTCATGCATTACAGGTATCAATTAATTAATACGTTACATTATATGTTAATGTAATTTAATAGCTTAATTTATACATTACAAAGTAAATGTACTAATACTTTAGCAATGTATTACTATTTTACTAATGTATTATTTTATAAGTGTATTAATATTTTATTAATATTTCAATCTATTAAGACTTTAGTAATGTATTTCTTAAAAGTGTAATAATGTATTAATTAATTAAATTAATACATTACAATAGGATTAATGTATTTATGTCATTCATAATCATGACCATAAAAAATCATGATCATGGTCAACCATAGTCTTTTTCAATAAATGTATTAATGTATGAATACTTTAATAATGTATTATTAAAGTATTATTTATTCAATAACGTATTGATTAATGTATTAATATTTTAATAATGTATTAATACTAATAATGTTTTACTAAATACATTAAGGTCAACATACCACTACTTTATTAATTTTTTAATAATGTATTACTTTATTAGTTGTATTAATACTTTAGCACTTTATCATGGGATCTCTAGTCTGGGGTTTTTTCCCGGTTCTTGTTTCTATATTTTCTTTATGGCATACAAGCCATCTTTTTTGTCGATTGGAGATATTTCTACCCATGATTGGGTCATTCTAAATGCACCTACATAATCTAATTTGGTTCTCTTCGGATGAATAGAATTACACGTTTTTCCATGGAAAAAAAATACTTTAGCACTTTATCATGGGATCTCTAGTATGGGGTTTTTTCCGGCCTAGTTGAGGTTTTTTCTTGGTTCTTGTTTCTATATTTTTTTTATGGCATACAAGCCATATTTTTTTTCACTTGGGGATCTTTCTACCCATGATTGAGTCATTCCAAATGCACCTACATAATCTAATTTGGTTCTCTTCGGATGAATAGAATTACGCGTTTTTCCATGGAAAAAAAATACTTTAGCACTTTATTAATTAATTATGTATTAATGTATTAATACTTTAATTGATACATTAATACATCAATGTGTCATTACATTATTAATATGATGATCATAGTAGCGTCACATTTTGACAAACATAGTAACGTCTCAATGTTACAAACATAGCCCTATCGTTCCAATGTGACAAACATAACCCAATGTTACGAACATAACCCTATCATCACAATGTATTGAAAATTTCCCAACGTTGTAATGTGACAACCATATCCCTTTTGTTGCAATCCAAGGAAAATAAATGGTCATCGCAATATGTCGAACATACCCCTATCGTCGCAATGTGACAAACATATCCTCCCGTTGCAATGTTATGCACATATCTTGTCGTTGCATTGTCACATAAATTTTAGAATGTCACAATGGGATGAACATAATCCATTGTCGCAATGTGTACTCAACCTAATGTGGTTATGTGAGAAACATAGACCAGCATTGCAATGAGACGAGCATTTCTTAACGTCGCAATGCGACGAACATAACCCACTATTGGACTGTGACAAACCTATTCCAACACCATAATGTGACAAACAAAAACCCTTCATCATAATTTGATGACCATAACCTTACAATGCCATGTGACGAATAAAGCTTGATTTCATCCATGGGCATGGTCAACAACAATAAACCCTTGATGAACCATAGTCAACCTTTCCTTTCCAAAGTCGACCAAGCTCTACTAAAGTTAACCATGGTCATTGTCAATTAATGTATTAATGTATTAATACTATATTAATGTATCATTATTGTATTACTACTTCAATAATGTATTTATTAATATATTAATAAACCAATATGTTACATTAGACATTAATGTAATAATCTATTATTAATGTATTCATATTTGAATAATGTATTACTAACATCATTAAGGTCAATGCATTGCTACTTTATTAATGTATTACTTTATCACTGTATTAATATTTTAGTAATGTATTATTCATTTATTCATTTATTAGTGTATTAATACTTTATTAATGTTTTATTGTATTAATACTTTAGGAATGTGTTTATTAAAAAAATAATAATGTATTAATTAATTAAATTAATAATATTTTTAAGGTCACTACGAACACTAAATTGGTGTATGAGACCCCTCCTCCCAATTGGTAAAGTATACGGGGGTATACATACCCTACCCCCCTCTGGATTTGAACTTGTGACCTCTTAGGAGGAAACACATGTACACTACAATATGCATTAATGTATTTATGTCATTCTCGGTCATGACCATAAGAAACCGTGATCATTTTCAACCATAGTCAACCATGATCATTTTCAATAAATGTATTAATGTATTGATAATGTATTATTACTGTATTACTATTTTGATAATGTATTTATTAAGGTATTAATACTTTAATAATATATTTATTAATGTATTAATATTAATAATATTTTACTTCTCTGCGGTTTTGAAATTATATCTTTGTGGTTTTGAACGGGAATAATACTTCTCTGTTTTTTTTTTTTTCTAAGATTATATATCTAGGGTTTTGAACGAGAATAATACTTCTCTTTGGTTTTTACCTTTTCTACCCAGAATAATCTTGTAGTTTCTCCGGACTTTGCAGTTTTTAGAAATCATTTTTGGCTTATTCAAGGGGTTGAACATTTGGACATCTAAAATGAGGCGAGTCACTTTTTACTTTGATCCAATTTTAACTTTACATAAAGAGATTTAAATATATTTTATTTTTATTTATTTTATTTTAAGTTTCATAAGTAAAAGTTGATTTGAGAGACAAAGTCAATCCATCATAATAATTGTTACATCTTTTTTCTCTTCTTTTCAATATGAGCAGTGCACCACCTATTCCAAAAACTCATCCTAACAAGGGGAGGCCCCCCAAAATCACCCTAGAGATCCTTTATGATTATATGGAATCAATAGAAAAAAGAAGAGAAGAAAGAGATGCCAAAATCCAAATAGAGTTAGAAACATTAGAAAAATGGAGTGAAGAAAGAGAAGTAAAACTCCAAATAGAGCTAGAGGCAATGATTGATAAAAAAATTAAAGATACCATTCAAACTCAAATAGAGGATAGATTCTTAGGGTTCAAGAGTGAATTGCAGACAATGAAGAATATAATTCAAGAAATGGAAAAACATAAAAAATCAACCCAAGAAGGAGGGGTTGAAGAAAATCACAACTTGAGAGATAGGATTAAAGAGCTAGAAGAAAAACTAACCAACAATTTGACCCTCAATAATATGGAAAACAAATTGGATATCAAACCCATCAAAGAGGAAATGAATAAGCTAATCGAATTGGACCATGAGCGTAACAAAAGAGCCTTGAATCTCATAATTTTTGGTATAAAATAACAACAAGAAGAGGATACGCTAGCAATAGTAAAAGAAGAATTAAAAAATAAATCACAAATTGATACAACTTACCTCATAGAGGCAAAGAGCCTAGGGAAAATAATTGATCACAAAGATAGGTTGATCTGTGTTAAACTAAGTTGTAATGACCACAAATATAGCATACTTAGTAAATCTCTGAGCTTAAAATGGTCAGGAATATTTATAAATGAAGACCTCATTCCCAAAGACCAAGCTGAATTAAGGAAGGAAGTTCAAAAGGTAAAAGAAGCCAGGAAAGAAGGAAAATGGGCAATAATTAGAAATCGAAAAGCTATTGTTCGGGATAGAGATCAGAAAGATAATAATAAATAGGAATTTGGGACACTTAGGATCCTTTTTTGGAATTGTCATGACTTTCCATTGCGCAAAGGTCCTATGATAAGTTGGATCTCTAGTGATATTGATATTATCTGTCTAGCTGAAACTTGGGAGCATGAGGAGTCTAAGGTCCCTAACATGGAAGGATTTGTCTTATGGTTGGCATGGAACAAAAAATCCCACCGTAGAGGGATAGGAGACATAGCTTGTGATATTAG
>ML788917.1:256373-287038 GCA_009831015.1 Picea engelmannii | reverse complement strand
TATATATATATATATATATATCATTCCACCATTTGGATCCATGTGTAGGTTTTATGTTTCTCTTTGTACAAACTCGATCCCCTTTTTGGTAATTCAATCTTGTATGTCTTGTTACGTCACGAGGGTTCTATGACATACCCTTATTTTCTCTTGCAAAAATTTGTTATGTTTTGAAAATAGAACCAATTGTTGACATTGTTATTAATAGACCCTAGGTTCGACACTCTGGCCAACAATAATCCATTGGTGTCAGCATTTTCTTTACCCCAATGAAGGGTAAGGTGTCACCCAAGGCACCAATAAACATTATAGAGACAATTGAAAATGATTAAAGAAAAAAATATATGCCATAACTTAACCATAAAGCATTCAAGCATTCACACATAAGAGACAATCAAAATATGAGAGGGGGATTCACATACCATTCATTTCCATTAAGTGAATAGAATAATTCATATGATTTTCTTATGTTTCCTACAATACCCATATGGGACTTTTCTTCTTCCTCCATAAAATATCCTAACATCCAACATCCAAGTTTAACATGTACCCAACCCTACCATTCCTAATTTCATTCATATATATAATAAGATGAAGTTGTTACATTACAGTGCCAAGCAGTTACAACTATTTACGACACAGGTCATCCCAATGCGTTGATGTGCATGCTAACATGGACTTCATGCTCATACCCAAAATCCTACAAAAGAGGGTGGCAACATTTAAAATCTTTTTTATAATTTAGAATCTTAAAAATGAAAGAAATAAGCCCTAGAATAGAGGATGTCACTAATATTGATACCATAAAAATTACTATTACATCTAAATTTAAGGAGAAATTGTGATAATAAAGGAAAAGAGAAAGTAAGACACCCTAAATAGGTCATTAACTTCAATTTAGAAGATCAAAAGTATATTTATGTTATAGCTAGCTTAAAAAAGAAAATGAATATTGCTAAAATAATAACAAACTCTCACAAGCTGCATAATGAAATAGGCATTGGACAATTTCTCAAATGCCTTGGGATGAAAAAATTTGTCATCTTTGTAATACTAAGAAGGTAGAGGACAAAAAACACTTTCTCTTAAAATTTCTTGCATATGCCCATATTAAATCTCAGTTTCAAAATAATTGTAACAAAAGTGACATTTCTAAACTATGTAGATTTAAAAAAGCTTCTATGCAATTTTTTTTAACATAGAAATAATTTTTTAAAGAAAAGGGATTAATTCCTTACCATTTTGCTTAAGGTTAGATAGACCAAAATTGATCTTAGTGTAAGTAACAATCATCAATGATTACTAAGACTAAAAAATAATCTTTAAGTATTGAGGGGCTTTTGCACTTCAACATATGATATATTATTTCTTTTAGGATTATCTGCTTAGAATATATGACCCATATCCCATGAGTATTAGTTGCAACTAACCAATTTTTTATGGTTTTGAATAGTCCACTTAGAACAATATTTAGTGTTTTGCAAATGAGTTAGTAAACTAAGTGAACTTTGATTGTGAAAAAAAATCCACAATTTAGTACACTTAAATTAAAGGAGTTTTACAATAGATGACATCTTGAAAAATCATGGTGAACACGGGAAAGAAAAGAATATATAATTTTAAAATAAAATTTGTGTTTACTTTCACATTGAATTGATTTAGATTAAAGGATTGCATTAAATAATAAGAAAAATAAATGAAATTTAATCCAAGGTAAAGTATCATTGAGGCAATCATAATTAGTCTAAATAATACCCAGGAGAACTCTTCTAGCCAATGTTGACTAGAGTGTTCATTTTTCGTAATTAGTCTACTTGGTCCGAAAAAGGGTTAAACTTACACTAGATAGACATCCTTTCAAATCCATTTAACGAGTGTGAAAGAGACAAGTTCACTCAACAATCTTTTCACTTTTTAGAGAGTCGGAAAATAGCTTAACCAAGACTCAGTGGTGGGAGTCCCATAGGTGAAGGTCAGAATGCTTGTGAGTAAGAATATAAGGTTTGAACACAAAGTCAAATCATAATTATAAGGAACTCTCGGCCCTATGGAATAACTTATGCATGGGAACCAAATGGCACAAAGGTTCTAACTAGGGCACCCATGTTTGGTAAGCCTCTACCCCTCAATAACTACACTTCTAGTAGCAGTAAGAAGGTTCCGTGTCGCTAGTAAATGGGTTCGTATCTAAGGCATATGGATCACAGTCATAGGACAATGCAAATATGAAAAATGGAGTGACAACCTATCCTTTATGGTGGTGAAGAAAAATACCTGCCGAAGGCATGAACAGATAGTATGACGCTAGAAACCCCAAAATCCTAGACAAAAACCACCAAAACCAATTCCTTCCACTGCACTATTAGTTCACTAGGTCAAAAATTAGCATAAACTATATAAAGTGGATAAACATTTTCTACTAATAGTAAAAATAAACCATTTTACCATACCATTTGAGTTTTTCACCCACATAGTGCATTTTAGACCATTTTTCCCATGATCTTCAAGTGTCGATTACGGGAGCTACGATCAACGGAATTGACAACCGTCTGGACCATGTAAGTGCCCTTCCCTTCCTCTTCATTTTTAGTGGTTTAAAATTCAAATTTAGTCCTCATTTTTTTAGTTTTAGAGGGCGAACCATGTAAATTAGGGTGTACGCAAGATATAGTTCATCAGGTCACGTATATGGAGGCATGTACACGGGAAAAGAAAATCATGCCCGCATATATGTGGCCCTACATGTGACTGTTAACATTATATTGCGCGTACAAGTCCGCAAACAACGTTTTTATAAAATTTAACTCAAAAAATGACTTTCCTTTGGTAGGATGGTGCTTGAATGGAGGTAGAGGGAGCATGAAGAGGTAGATGTAGCAGTGGGAAGGGATGAAGGGGCCCAACTAGCTTTAAAAAGATGTGGCCTTTATAAATTTTGGGCTCTCAAAGGAATGAGGGCTCAAGTGAGGTTACTCTAGATGCTCGTAAACTATTGGGATCCAGAGACAGAGGCATTCAATCTCGATGGGAAACCATTGAGGATTGAAGTGAATGACATATATTTCATCACAGGATTGTCTCGCTAGTGTGAGGTAGTGAATCTCAAGGCCCGGGGGGCTGGAGGTGGTATGACCATGGAGGATTACATTGCCACCCATTGGGTTGCAGACATAAATAAAGTAGGTAGTCAACTCCCCATCAGGGCGATCGAGAACCTGAGTTTAAAGATCATTGTACTTTTTCTTACATGGATCTTGGGGTCGACCTCGTTGCACTAGGCCTCAAGGCCACTCACGATCTATGCAGTGGAGTGTTTACAATCCACTGTTTATGATTGGTGTACCTCATTGTTGGCTAACATGAAGAGCCAGCTGACAGATTGCAAACAGGGAAGAAAGAGAAACTTCGGGTTTGCATCTATTTTGAGTAGTTTTTTCTTTGAGTGGGTTCTAGGCTTGAGCCCTAGAGTAGAGATTATTCCACATGGACCACGTGATCCAGCCATGTCACAGTGGACCGATGTGATGAGGCGGCTGGGAGGTGGTAGGGTGCCAACCCCCTATAATGATGAGTTCTTTTTCTGGTGGCGTTGACAGGTTATAGCCATTGACAACTATTATTATGATAAGATTGACTACATATGGGATCCAGATATGCCTTTGTTGCCAAGATCCGCCTACGGTGATATTGGTAAGAAAAGTTTTTATATATTTTATTTTTTGTGTTTTTTCAAAAAGAATAAAAAACGCAAATATTTATGTATGGTATCAAGTATTAATAATTGCTTTGTTACGCAGATGTAGGTCCGTGACGACCAGATGGATTCCCACGACATCGACGGAGGAGCTAAGGACATGCGCATGCAGGAGGAGATGCAGAGAGAGTGTTGCAAAATGTCCATGGAACCTGTCTCGATTGACACACATAATTCCTATGGTTCAAGTGGAGGATCTGCCAGAGGCTATGTAGTGGCAGGTGGTGGGTGTGCCTCGTGCATGGGTGTGACTCTTCCAGCGTCTTGCAAACGCCGTAGTGTGCTATCATGATACACATTCGACACCACAGGTATAGATTCCATGGTCATATATCTACCATCCATATATGTATTTTGAGGGTGTGAGCCCCATTTTGTACTATGACACCATATTTTTTGAAAAGATGAAATATAAAAAACATTGGTCTTCAGCTTTACTTATATATGTTACAATGTGTACATGCATGGATGTGTTTTCTTTACTTTAGTTATGTGACAAATTCCAATCTAAAACATAATTAGCATATGCATCGGATACATAATTAGAACTTCTAGGCATGTGATTATAAGTAAGAAAATCAAAGTATTGTTCCAAAAGTCGTACCCGTAGGAATCGTCAGAGTAGAGTAGGGTCTCACACACGGTAACTATCGTTTAACTAACATGCGACTAACTGGGAGTCCAGGCGAACCTCTAAATATCGAACACCATGTGAAATGGCGTCGCGTAATAGTTCTATAACAATGCTATACTCAACCACATTATTCGTTGATGGCTCCAGATGAACGCCACCCAAAGACACCAATTTTGACCCTTGAGTGAGTAAATGACCCAAGCAACAGAAATCATGTGTTGGCATGTTTACAAGAAGAGTGTGCTTGTCATTGATGGCAAGAACAACAACAACAATGACAAATAGGAAGGCAAGGAATATCAGTAGATAGGCATGCAAGGAAGAAGAACAACAACGATCGTTTGGCAAGATCAACAGTGTAAGCTCAGAAGGAGGAAAACAGTCAAAGCACGACAAAGGTTTTCAGATTTTCACAGATTGGGAAATCCAAAGGAAAGAGGTTCAAACTCGCGTTATGCGAGATCACGAAAAGATCTGGACCGTCAGATCACCAAGGAATGTGGACCATTGATCAGGCATGAAGAAGGCTCGTGAAGTGGAGAAATCACGATAAGATCTGGGCCGTCAGATCTAGAGTAATTATGAAGGACCAACAGCCTTTAGATATGGTGAAGCTGCAAGGCGGATAAGACCAAGAGTCATCCAACTCTCCAAAACTGTAAAGGAATCATGGTCATCCATCGAGGATAGTCGTGGACCATTGGATCCATAGGACACATGGCGAAAGATCATCATTTCGCTGGTTGAAAAGTCAAAGGAGCGAAGTCCTCATTTGATTGGCGAGTGGTTATATCTTGTGGTCACATTTTTGAGAGCTAGAGAAGCCAAGCCCTATTTCGGAGTTCGTGATATGGAGAGTCGAGAGGACTCATCACGGAATACCCGAGATGTGAAAGTGCGAAATGTGTTTTTGAATAAGGTCGTGGTCACAGCCAGTGGTTACATCTACGAAAGATAGAGGAAGGAGCTAGCGGTGTTAAGCTCCATCTTAGAGTCTCGACGATCGTGACTTGGAGTGCTGAGATCCTTTATCACAGGAATGCCGAGATGCGAGATCACGAAATTAAAACTCTGTTTAGCGCTCGGTCACAACCAGCGGGCATATGAATTAAACGCAAGACCCTACGAACTCCATCCAATGGTGTAGGTGAATTTAAGTATGATCGAAGGGCTATTGTTGCTCTTCATAGTTAATCGA
Organism: Picea engelmannii; assembly: GCA_009831015.1. Lineage (NCBI taxonomy): Eukaryota > Viridiplantae > Streptophyta > Pinopsida > Pinales > Pinaceae > Picea > Picea engelmannii. Next base: position 281,452 of record ML788917.1, on the reverse strand, counting down.
TCAGTGGTGATTCAGTTGCTGAAGCGATCTTTGGAGGTTCACAGTGTAACTGCTAGAAACCACTGATGGTTTCTGCCAAAGGACTCGAAAATACTTCTGTGTGATTGCCAGAGGAGATGAAGAGTCTCAAGGAATCTGCCAGTGGAATGAAGACTGTTCGTGGAGGCAATTGACAGATGGATGAGCGTTGAAGTCTGTAACTGCAATAGATAGGATGAGCTCGACTGTGACAGAGAAGACAAAGAGTCTCAAATGTTGGAGAGGCCAAGGAATTTCACCATAACACCCAGTGATGATGGACACATGGGGTTAACAACCAGAGAAGCTGAAGAGTTGCAATGATAAACAGGCAGAGAACTCGACATGAAGAGCATGCATAAGCATTGCGCACGAAGATGCACAAGGTGCACAGAGACTATAAGAAGGCAGAAGAAAGATGAGATGGGTGTTGTTGTGGAGAGAATTTGAGGGGTGTGGAAGGAGGAGTTTGCAGCAGCTGAAATACAGAGAAGAGGAATGGTGCATTGAATGGATATGGCACACAGAGCATAAAAGCCGAGAGGCATAGAAAGCGCAAGGAGGGATGCTGCCAGATAGTGAGATGGTGAAGAAAGGCCGAGGTGCTCCTGTAGAGAAAAACAGAAGATCAGAAAGGGAAAGAAGATGCAGACAGAGAGACACTGATACAGGTGAGCAGAGCAACATAGCAGAACAATGATAAGCCTAGTAAGCCAATGATCAATATTGTATCACTGTGATAAATTTATATATATAGCAAACTTTCTAATTCAGGGCGGAAGGGAGGTGCTAGGGAGGACTGATGTCCTCAGAGGTTCAAGTGGGTGCTTGAACACAGGGAGTTGTAGCTTTCATCTGGTTGCAGCCAGAGAAACTAGGGTGGCAGGAGAACTGTAGTTCTTTGTTTTATAGGTTAGTGCCTGTATGACTAGAAGTTGGTGCTTCCATCCAGTAGGTGCTGGAGCACTTGGGGAGTTGGTGCTTCCTTCTAGTTGGTGCTAGAGAAACCAGGGAGTTGGTGCTTCCTTCTAGTTGGTGCTAGAGAAACAAGAGAGTGGGTGCTCTCAGCAAGTAGCAGCTTGCAAAACAGAGGTTGCAGCCTCATTATGAGTTGGTGCTCATATGTATGATAATGTAAAGAATGTAAATATTACTTATCATATAAAGAAGAAGAGGTTTTTACCCTTTAAGGGTTTCCTTAGGAAATATGTGTCTCTGTGTATCTCATATGTGTGACTGATGTTGAATGTGCTATTGCTTATTTCCTTGCATCATTGTGATTGTCATTGAGTGCCTTGTAAAGAGTTTTTAAATAATCATAATTGTTTAAGCACAGTAACAACTGATTCAACCCCCCTCTTAGTTGTCCAACAATTGGTATCAGAGCCGACCCCTTTTATCTAAGGGTAGATCCTATAGCTTAAACATGTCAAGCCATGAAGAAAATTCAACCAATAAGGCCCCTCTGTTCAATGGAGCAAACTTTGCCTTCTGGAAAGTTAGAATGAGAACCTACATAATGGATTTAGGTGCAGATGTCTGGGATGTGGTAGATACTGGTTATGTAAATCTAGTTGTACTAGCTAATAAGGATGACAAGCTAGAATTTAGCTTCAACGCTAAGGCTATGAATTCTATCTTGAGTGGGCTTGCAGAAGCAGAATTCGTAAAAGTTATGACCTAGGAATTGCCAAAGAAATGTGGGACAAACTCATTAGCAGTTATGAAGGTAATGAGAAGGTAAAGGAATCCAAGCTTCAAACCTACAGAATATAGTTTGAACAACTGAAGATGAAGGAAGATGAAACTGTCAGAAAATACTTTCTGAGAGTAGAAGAAATGGTAAATGCAATGAAAGCACTTGGTGAAAAAATTGAGGAACCTTCTTTAGTTCATAAAATCTTGAGATCTCTCCCAGATAGGTTCAACCCGAAGGTCTCTGCTATAGAAGAAAATAATGTTCTAAAAACCTTGGAGTTTGATCAACTTCTAGGAACATTGACTACATATGAAATGAGAATAGTTAAAGATAAACCCACCTCCAGAGAAGCATCATTCAAAGCAGACAAGAATGAGGATTCTGAGCCCGATGAAATTGAAGCAAAATTTGTGAAGAGACTGAAGAAGGGATCAAGCAAATACAAAGGTAAACTACCTTTCAAATGTTTCAACTGTGGTAGGATAGGTCATTTTTCAAATAAATGTCCCCACAAAAGAAAGGATTAGACATATGATGATGAGGAGAAGCACAAACACAGAAATTTCTTTAAAGAGAATAACTTTAAGAAGAAAAGTCTTTGCGTAAACAATGATGATGATCCTTCAGATGATGAAGACAATGACTTCTCTATTGAAGATAAACTAAATGACTTCATACTTATGGCCACAGAGGATTATGATAATAACAGCACAGGAAGTGATGTTAATGAAGAAGAAGTTGTGGTTGACATGGAAGGAGAACTGATCAGTGCACTAGAAGAGATTGACAGACTCAGAATTAAGAATAGAAAGCAAAGACATTTACTGATACAGTTCGAGAAAGACAGTAAAGAACCTGATGAAGACCTTGTCCTACTAAAAGTAAAATTAGAAGAGGCAAAGAAAATCGAAGACATTCTGAAATGACAATTATCAGAAAAGAAGGCAAGATGTGAAGCATTAGAACAAGAAGTAGTGAAAACTAGGAAAGAGATGGAGAAGTTTCAAGCCTTGTATAATCAGACTCTGTCAAGTATCAAAGCCTCATAAGGATTAGCCACCATTCTGAATCAGCAAAGGAATCCAAAGCTGAAAACTAGTTTGGGTTATGAAGAGGGATCAAGTAGTGGTAAGCCAATAAACGAAGAATCCATCAAGTTTGTCAAATGTACAACCAATGACAACAACAAACCTGCATAAACAAAGGAATACAATCAGCTGCCTAGGACGAGTAAAGAAAAAGGTGCCAGGACTGAATCTATAAAACAAAGAAATAATGCGCTCCCTGCTGAAAGACGTCATCAACATGGAAGAAATCGATTTGCTCAAAGAAGACAACCATTTTCCAGGTACAAAGAATTTTTCTATGGCTATTGTTTCTACTATTCTAACTTTGGTCATAAAGCCGTAAATTGTTCCTTAAGACTTAGACATGAGCAATTAAGATTTCAAAGGAATAAATACTTCCCACAACAAAGAATGATGCAGCTAAGTAACAAACCTTCACAGATTGCAAATTACCAAATTAAGTCTAGGGACATGCAACTAAGGAGGTCAAGAAATAATCAGCAGTCAATGAGTAGACAACGCTGCAACAATAAGTTTGACCTATTGAACAATGAGATTGAATGCTACATCTATCATAACTATGGACATAAATCTGTTGACTGTCGAATAAGGAACTATGAACCAGATTTGAATTCCCTTGCTGAAAATGTCAAGTTTTGGAAGAAGAAAGAAAGTGACAAGTGTGGATTAGTGTTGTCACCTCAAAGAAAAATGAACCCTTGGTATATAGACAGTGGATGCTCCAAACATATGATGAGAGACAAAGGTAAGTTTCTATCTCTAAGTGAAAGTAAATTAGGAAACGTAACCTTTGGAAATGATGCTCCAGGTAAAATAAAGGGTAAAGGGATGGTGAGTTTAAATAATGGAAAAGGAAAAGCCCAAGATGTTCTACTTGTAGATGGGCTGAAACATAATCTGCTCAGTGTAAGTCAAATGTGTGACAGAGGATGTGAAGTGGTGTTCATGTCCAAGGACTGCAAGATAAAGTCTGTAAACTCAGGACAAGTGGTGGCCAAAGGCATAAGGACAGAAAATAATGTATATGTGTTGAAAGAAAATAGAGAAGAATGTCATCTAAGAAAACATAATGAAAGGTGGTTATGGCATAGGAGACTTGGACATCTAAAATTTGACCACTTAATCAAACTCAAAAATCTCAAGGCAGTAAAAGATCTTCCGAGAATATCAAAGCCCCAAGATTCAATGTGTAAACCCTGCCAAGTAGGGAAGCTAAACAGGACATAGTTTAAGTCCAAGAGCTTTACTTCAACAGAGAAACCACTCCAACTAGTTCATATGGATTTATGTGGACCATCAAGACAGGAAGGCACAGGGAAAGAAAACTACTTCATGCTGATTATTGATGATTACTTCAGACTTAATTAGGTTGCCTTTCTCAAGGAAAAAGCTGAAGCATTTGAGAAGTTTAAAATATTTAAGGCTTTAACTGAGACTTAAACAGGCAAGAGGTTAAAGGCAGTAAGATCAAAACGAGGAGGAGAGTTTATGTCAAGAGACTTCAAGGAATTGTATGATGAGCATGGGATCAAGAGAGAATACACAATCCCAAGAACTCCACAACAAAATGGAGTAGTTGAGAGGCAAAACAAAATAGTGCAGGAAATGGCCAGGTCAATGATAAATGAGAAGAACATTGGTCAAACCTACTGGGTAGAAGCAATACACACAACAATCCACGTTCTTAACAAAGATCACCTCATACCACAAAGTGACAAGAGTACACCTTATGAACTATGGTTTGGGAGACTTGCTTCAATTAAACACTTCAAAGTCTTTAGGAGTAAATGCTACATAAAGAATAATGATGAGAACCTTGGCAAATATGATGACAGGGTTGATGAAGGTATTTTCGTAGGGTATGCTACAAACAGTAAAGGATATAAATGCTATAATAAGAGGCTACATAAAATGGTCGACTGTATTGACGTAAAAATTGATGAAGGAATCCCAACAAGAGAGATGTACAGTAATGAGTCTTCTACAGAAGACAAAACTAAATCTAAAGATGTACAGGTCCAAGAATCAGAAAATGAAGACTCTAAATCAGATCAAGACACAGATACTTAGACAGACTCAAATCAGCAGACAACTTCAAATTCCTCCTCCATAATCATTCAAAAGAATCATCCTGCAAGTCAGATAATTGGTGAAAAAGACAAAGGTGTACAAACCAGGAGAAAGCTAATAAAAAACACCAAACAATCACATATAGATTTCATATCCATGCTAGAACCCAAGAATTTTAGTGAAGCCAGCAAAGATGACCATTGGGTTAAAGCAATGAATGATGAACTTGATCAAATTGAGAAAAACAATACATGCGAGATGGTTCATAGACCTGAAGGTAAAAATATCATTGGTTCCAAATGGATCCTTAAGAATAAGTTGAATGAGCAGGGACAAGTTGTCAGGAACAAAGCAAGATTGGTCTGTAAAGGCTATGCTCAAATAGAAGGACTAGACTTTGATGAAACATTTGCGCCCGTAGCAAGGTTAGAATCTATCAGAATATTTCTTTCCTATGCTTTTCATAAAAGGTTTAAAGTTTATCAAATGGATGTCAAGTCAGCTTTTCTAAATGGAGATTTAAATGAAGAAGTCTATATGGAATAACCAGAGGGTTTCGAACTGTCTGTTAACCCTGACTTAGTATGCAAGCTGAAGAAAGATTTATATGGGTTAAAACAAGCTCCTCATGCCTGGTATCACAGACTGGATGCGTATCTCAAAGACAAAGGGTTCAAGAGAGGAACATTTGACAACAATCTATATATCAAAACAGAGGGTGATGATTTTCTCATTGTGTTGGTCTATGTAGATGACATGATATTCAGATGTAATAAGGATTCATTGGTAAAATGGTTTGCTTCTGCCATGGAGTCTGAGTTTGAAATGTCTATGATAGGTGAACTGTCATTTTTTCTTGGCCTGCAAATTACTCAGAGGTCTGAAGGGATGTTCATTTCTCAAGAAAAGTATCCAAGAGAAATGTTGAAAAGATTTCAAATGGAAGATTCTAAACCTGTGGGCACACCTATGGTTACTGGATGCAAATTAAGCAAGGATGATGCCTCACCTGATGTTGATCAAAGCTCATATAGGTCAATGATAGGCAGCCTGTTGTACATCACAACATCTCGCCCAGACATAATGCATGCTGTTGGAATGGTAGGAAGATATCAGTCTGCACCTAAACAAAGTCATTTGCTAGCTGTCAAAAGGATATTCAGGTATTTGAAAGAAACAATGACGTATGGTCTGTGGTATCTTAGAAATCAGAATTTTCAGTTAACTGCTTACTCAGATGCAGATTGGGCAAACTGTGTTGATGAGAGAAAAAGCACCAGTGGAGGAGATTTCTTCCTGGGTGACTCGTTAGTAGCATGGCTTAGTAAAAAGAAAAGTTCCATTTCTTTATCTACTACAGAGGCAGAGTACATTGTTGTTGCTACCTGTTGCACTCAGGTATTATGGATGATTTAGACACTTGCAGACTTGGAGGTAAAATACGCAGCACCGATCCCAATTCATTGTGATAACACTAGTGCCATCAGCGTGTCTAAGAATCCTATACTCCACTCCAAGACCAAGCATATTCCATAAAATACCATTTTCTAAGAGAGCAAGTCACCAATCAGGTTGTTAAGGTCCATTACATACCAACCACAGAACAAATTGCAGACATATTTACTAAACCCCTAGCCAAGACGCCATTTGAATATCTCTGACAGAAGCTGGGTGTCATCCCATCTCACATCTAAGCAAGTCCGTCCTATTAGGGGAAGTTTGTGTTGGTTGAACATCTGATACCTCCTAAACATACTGCAACAACTCAGAGGGAGCGTGTTTTTCTTTGACATTGATGTCAAAGGGGGAGAAAAGGAGTGGTTCGGACCGGATGCTACAGTTGTAGGTCCAAACAGATTAGCGTAGCCATTCAGGGTTGCCATCAATGCCAAAGGGGGAGATTGTTGGCATGTTTACAAGAAGAGCGTGCTTGTCATTGATGGCAACAACAATAACAACGATGACAAACAGGAAGGCAAGGAAGATCAGCAGACAGATAGGCAAGAAAGAAGAACAACAACAATTGATTGGCAAGAGCAACAATGTAAGCTCAGAAGGAGGAAAATAGTCAAAGCACGACAAAGGTTTTCAGAGTTTCGCAGATCGGTAAATCTAAAGGAAAGAGGTTCAAACTCGCGTTATGCGAGATCACGAAAAGATCTGGACCATCAGATCACCAAGGAATGTGGATCGTTGATAAGGCATGAAGAAGGCTTGTGAAGTGGCGAAATCATGATAAGATCTAGGCTGCCAGATCTGGAGTAATTACGAAGGACCAAAAACCGTTAGATATGGTGAAGCTGCAAGGCGAATAAGACCAAGAGTCATCCAACTCTCCAAAACTGTGAAGGAATCCTAGTCGTCTGTCGAGGACAGTCGTGGACCATTGGATCCAGAGGACACATGGCGAAAGATCATCGTTTCTCTAACTGGAAAGTCAAAGGAGTGAAGTGATCGTTTGATTGGCGAGTGGTTATATCTCGTGGTCACATTGTTGAGATCTAGAGAAGCCAAGCCCTATTTCAGAGTTCGTGACATGGAGAGTCGAGAGGACTCATCACAGAATACCCGAGATGCGAAAGTGCGAAATGTGTTTTCAAATAAGGCTGTGGTCACAACCAGTGGTTACATCTGCGGAAGATAGAGGAAGGAGCTAGCGGTGTTAAGCTCCATCTCAGAGTCTCGGCGATCGCGACTTGGAGTGTCGAGATCCTTTATCACAGGAATGCCGAGATGCGAGATCATGAAATTAAAACTTTGTTTAGCGCTCGGTCACAGCCAGTGGGTATATGAATTAAATACAAGACCCTACGAACTCCATCCAACGGTGCAGGTGAATTTAAGTATGATCGAAGGGATACTGTTGCTCTTCACAGTTAATCGATCAGTGGTGATTCAGTTGCTGAAGCGGTCTTTGGAGGTTCACAGTGTAACTGCTAGAAACCACTGATGGTTTCTGCCAAAGGACTCGAAAAGACTTCTGTGTGATTGCCAGAGGAGATGAAGAGTCTCAAGGAATCTGCCAGTGGAATGAAGACTATTCGTGGAGGCAATTGATAGATGGATGAGCATTGAAGTCTGTAACTACAACATAGAGGATGAGATCGACTATGACAGAGAAGACAAAGAGTCTCAATTCTTGGAGAGGCTAAGGAATCTCACCATAGCACCCAGTGATGATGGACACATGGGGTTAACAGCCAGAGAAGCTGAAGAGTTGCAATGATAAACAGGCAGAGCACTCGACATGAAGAGCATGCAAAAGCATTGCGCACGAAGATGCACAGAGACTATAAGAAGGCAGAAGAAAGATGATATGGGTGCTGTTGTGGAGAGAATTTGAGGGGTGTGGAAGGAGGAGTTTGCAGCAGCTAAAATACATAGAAGAGGAATGGTGCATTGAATGGATATGGCACACAGAGCATAAAAGGTGAGAGGCACAGAAAGCGCAAGGAGGGGTGCTGCAAGACAATGAGACATTGAAGAAAGGCCGAGGTGCTCCTGTAGAGAAAAATAGAAGATCAGAAAGGGAAAGAAGATGCAGACAAAGAGACACTGATACATGTGAGTAGAGCAGCATAGCAGAATAGTGATAAGCCTGGTAAGCCAATGATCAATATTGTATCACTGTGATAAATTTATATATATAGCAAAATTTCTAATTCAAGGTGGAAGGGAGGTGCTAGGGAGGACGGATGTCCTCAGAGGTTCAAGTGGGTGATTGAACATAGGGAGTTGTATCTTTCATCTGGTTGCATCCAGAGAAACTAGGGTGGTAGGGAGGAGCAAGGGAGAACTGTAGTTCTCTGTTTTACAGGTTGGTGCATGTATGACTGGAAGTTGGTGCTTCCATCCAGTAGGTGTTGGAACACTTGGGGAGTTGGTGATAGAGAAACTAGGGAGTTGGTGCTAGAGAAACAAGAGAGTGGGTGCTCTCAGCAAGTAGCAGCTTGCAAAACAGAGATTGCAGCCTCATTATGAGTTGGTGCTCATATGTATGATAATGTAAAGAATGTAAATATTACTTATCATATAAAGAAGAAGAGGTTTTTACCCTTTATGGGTTTCCTCAAGAAATATATGTCTCTGTGTATCTCATATGTGTGACTGATGTTGAATGTGCTATTGCTTATTTCCTTGCATCATTGTGATTGTCATTGAGTTCCTTGTAAAGAGTTTTTAAATAAGCACAATTGTTTAAGCACGGTAACAACTGATTCACCCCCCCTCTCAGTTGTCCAACATCATGTTCCTTGTATTATGACTGGAACCATCTGCGATTACTAAGTAAACTAAAGACTCCATTGACATCTGCCAACCAAGGGAAAACTTGATAAGCAAGCCGATGACACAAAGGAAAATATGTATATACACTAAGATACACTAGTATACAAAGAGTCACGCCCAATATTGAGTACTCAAGCGTAATATATATTAAGTTAGAGCCCATTTTTAGGCTCATCCAGCATATTCCCTTCATAATCCTCGAATTCATAGGCTCCTTTCTCTAAAACATGTCACACGATATAAGGACCGTGCCACATGGGGTTGAACTTGCTTGCCCCCAATGGTTCTTTGGCTTGGTCATACAGGAGAACCAATTCACCCTCAACATATTGTCGAGGACAGACAAACCTATCATATTGAACCTTAACACGTCATTTATTCACTTCGATGTTCATAGAGGCATCTTGACGCTGCTCATCTAGACGCTCTAGGTGCACAAGGCATTCTTCAAGATCGGATGTGTCAGGTAGGAGCTTAATTGCAAGTTTGAGGGAAGGGATTTCGCATTCAATCAAAAGGATTGACTCCACACCATGTACTAACTGAAAAAGAGAAAAACTGGTAGAAGTCTTAACCGAGGTTCGATATGCCCAAAGCGTCGGGTAAAGCATTAGATGCTAGTCAGACTTACTCTAGCTGACATTTTTTTACAAGATGGTCTTGAGAGATTTATTCACTGCCTCTACTTGTCCATTTTCATGGGGATAATAAGGGGAATAATGATCGTGCTTAAACCCTAGTTTTGATGCTATCTCCTTCATCATTTCATAATGAAAGTGACTTCCATGATCAGTGACAATATCTTTTGGGATTAAGAACTGGGCTATAATTTGGTTGAATACGAAGAATGTTGACGTCTTACCATCGGATTTAATGGTAGGCATGGCCTCTACCCACTTAGTGAAGTAATCCACGACCATGATAATATGTTGATGCCCCCCAACCGAAGCTAGGTTACAGTCCATAAAATCTACCCCCCACTTGGTGAAGGGGCTGACGGTGATGATTGGGTAAAGAGGGGTTGGATGCGAGCGCATTTTTTGAGTGAACACCTAGAAAGGGTGACACTTCTTGACTTCTTCAACATTTCCCCCCAGCCAAAGCTATGTTACAGCCCATAAAATCTACCCCCCACTTGGTGAAGGGACTAACGGTGATGATTGGGTAAAGAGGGGTTGGATGCAAGCGCATTTTTTGAGTGAACACCTAGAAAGGGTGACATTTCTTGACTTCTTCAATACAATCTTTAAAATTTGATGGCCAAAAATAATCGTCTCTCAAAAAAATTTGGGTTGTCGCAAGCGCAGATAGATGAACACCACAAGCCCCACTTTGATAGTCATTGAGAACCAACTCAACCTCCTCGTGAGTTAATAAACGACGCAAAATATTATCTACTCCTCGACGATACAAAGTGTCATCGATGATAAGGTAGTTTTTTGCTTGACGACGTATACATCGTCAATCATCTATTGACATATGTTGGGATAGCTTCAAGGTTTGAAGATAAAATAGAATGTCTCCATACCAGGGGTCCGAAGATGAGATAAGGAAGATATGTTCATCCACGAATGAATCATCATGAATAATTTCCCAATATAGTCAAGGGAAGTTTGATATCAACTCGGAAAAAGTAAACGATTTCTTAGACTTCATAGAAGCAAAATCGAGATCAAATTCCTGCAAAATAAAAATCCACTTATTGTATTTCCCCCCTATGATACGCCTGGTAAAGATGTATTGAAATGGATTGATATTTGCAGCTACGATAGTTTTGAAAAGTAATATATAATGTTGTAATCTTTGAATTGCATGTACGATGACCAAGACTAGTTTCTCTATGTGAGAGTATTTAAGTTCAGGAACGACTAAGTTTCGACTGAGATAATAGACAAAGTTCTCATGGAGCTTATCGTCCTCCTGAACCAGAATCATACCAACTGTCCCTTCATACGCGGCGATATAAATCAAATAGTCTCTACTGTAGTTTGGAGGATTCAACAAAGGCGTCGATACCAAGGCTTTATTAAGAGCATCAAAAGATCCCTGGGCTCACTCATCCCATATAAACGGAGTATCTTTCTTCAAAAGACACATGAAACCCTTAGTTAAATTGGCATAGTTCACTATGAATCGACGTAAGAAGTTAGCCTTCCCCTGTAAACCTTGAAGTTGTCGAATGTAGCGCAAGGGAGGAAATCAAAGTATTTCCTAAACCTTCATAGGATCCACCATGATCCCATGCTCAGAGACTAAGAATCCTAAGAGACGGCCACACAAAAGGCAGAAGATGCAGTTGTGAGGGTTCAAATGGATGTGATAATAATGACATCTCTTAAATACTAATTGAGGGTGAGTAGAGTGATGTTGGCCTTTGACCAAGTTTTGAGGATCATTGGTCATGTTTGACCTATTTTTGGGACTTCGAAAGGCTGTCGAAGGTGGAGCGCAAGACGAAGCAGAGATCGTGGGATCTCGACCACTTTTTAGGGATTTTTGGGTTTTGGGCTTATGTAACGGGTATGGGATGTCATCCCATGGGTTTACCCATGCTTAGGCCTATTTTGTAATGTATAAATAAGTAGCTAGGCGATGTAAGAAGAGGCCACTATGCTAAGTGCGAGAGTGGTGCATAGAGATGCAGCTCGATCTATGTGATCGAAGGTTTGTAAGTTGTGCTAAGTGTAGATAATGACTGTAAATGCTTCATGTATATTGTGTGAGACTTGCAGAGCTGAGTGCAAGTGACTTTGTGCTGTAACCTAGCTTGAGGAAGGAGGATCTAGCAGGGAGTGCACAGATCTCATGTCCCCTGCGGAGTTGATATTGAGGCTTTGTGCATGTAAAAGGATTGAAGGAAGCTAATAAAGAAGACAAAGAGTTGGTGGACGTAGCCCTAGGGTGGGGGTGAACCACGTATATCCTATGTCGTGATTGCTATGTGATTTGGTTATTCTTTGTCTATGTGTTGTGAATGCTTTACAGTTGCCATCTCGTTTATATGGTTAAATGCTTAGTGTGTTGTTAGATGATGAATGGATCTAATGTGGTAGCTTAGTGCTGGATACTATGAATGTATGCTAGATCTGATCTATGTTAGTATTCTTAGTGCTTGGATCTATTGAATCTGTATGGATATTGCACTAATCTTTTATTAGGGTTTAGCTGCTCTGTAAACTAAGGCTGAATATTAATGAACTATAACTGCTAAGTGCTTGTTAAGGTGTTGTAATCACAGATATGCATCCCAACTAAGGTTGCAGACACTGGATTCCTACAACCACCCCTGCCTCTACCTCAGGTGAGACTTCATCTGCTTCGCAGGTGTCGCCGAAAGGGCCGATAGTTAGGGTTTTGTTGGTGTGTTGTTATAGCGTTGAACCCTAGGTATCCCCCTGTGCCAACAAATGGTTTCGTTGCTGGGACCTGAAACTGTGATTGCTGGGAACTGAGGAAAAAGGAAAAAAAGGAGCTTTGTGCGAAGATCTGACCTGAAACTATGATTGTTGGGAACTGAGGAAAAAGGGAAAAAGGAGCTTTGTGCGAAGATCTGACCTGAAACTATGAAAGATCAGTGCGTAGATATGTTTCCCTAGTGCGCAACATCCTACTTAAAGCTCTGTGCTAAGAAAAGAAATCTGATCTGAAGAAAAGAGGTAAGATCTAGAAGCTTTGTGCTCTGATAAAGGTAAGAATAGTGAAAAGTTTTAGATCTAGAAGCTTTGCGCTCTGCTGAAAGTAGGATTAGTGAAATTTTTTGTTTCAAAAGTATGGATCTAGGTATGTCTGAAATTTTTTTCCTAGCTTGAAAAGTAGGGCACAACTAGAAGAAAGAAGATTTGATATGAGTAGATCTGATAAGACTAATGAAATATATGTTATACCTATGCATAGAAAGAATATTTGGACTAACCAATGGATGCAGGATCCTAGAAAGACTTTTTTGTAGGTTAGCTACTATGATCCTAGTGCGCAGTACAGGAAAAGTTGGGGATCATTTAAAAGAAAACAAGGATTAACCCTTTGTTATAGTTGCATAATACTGGTACATATGGCTAAGGAATGCTCTGGTAGAGGGTCTAGTTGTCTTTGTTGTAAAGCTATGGACCATGAAGTTTTGGATTGCCCTAAAATTATTGTTAAGGTTGAAAGAATGAATATGAGACAAGAAAACCCTAAGGCAGATCCAGAAACTAAAACTGTGGCAGAACCCCAGAGAGAATCAGAGACTGTATTACTGAAAATGAAGGAAACCTTGAATGACCACCGACATATCAACTTATCAGAGATCTTCAAAGAAAAAGAGTGCATAGAAGCAAGAATACGAGACTTCAACATAGACTGTGTTTTGGATGAGGAAACACAGGTGAATATTATGATAGAAAGAACTTGGGAGAATTTAGGAAAGCCTGCTATGATTCCTTCATTAGGAGGAATAGGAGTATTTAAGAGAAAGTTGATGACCCTGTGTGGAAGACTCACCCAGACACCCATGAGTGCTTAGGGAACTTCAACAGAGGAATAATTTGAAGTTGTTAAATTTATTGAGAACAACACCCCATTTGCTATATTACTCAGAAAACCTTGGATTGAAAGAGATCAGGGCAGAAGAAAAGAAAAATAAGTCTTAGAACAGAAGAAGCAAGAATTGAAAGATTTCATGACTAGGAGGATCACACACTTGATTGGAGAACTGATAACAGATCGAAGCTATTTAGAACCAAACACTGGGATATCGAAGTTGAAAGAACATGAGAGACTGAAGTACCTACCCCAAACAAAGAAGGATTATTTCCCTTGAACCCTATGAAATAATTTCAACAACGCAAAGTTACTATGCCAAAAGATGATAAGAATCGGAATGGAAAGAGGAATACCAAGACAAAGATCACTAGAAAGAAGGCTAGAAAACTAAATAAGAAGATAGCAAATATCGAAAAGTTACAAAAGGTTCCAGAGGGAACTTCACAGAAGGAAAACTTGCAAAATTGGGACTTCGTCGGGATAACAGAACAATGCCACATGGCACTTCGCCATGGCGAAGCAATATAGACATTGGAAAAAGTATAACCGTTAGATTGATGCTTGAATGGTTAGAAAAAAATTTATGGTCCGAGAGCTCGCCATCAGACCATTGGGACCGTGCCATAACAGACAGAACTCAAGTAATTAAAGCTTCTCGCCGGTTGAAGAGATCCATTGCCTAGTATCTATTTATTCCATCGAGACTTGCACCAAGAACACTTTTTCCAACCGTGATTATCTAAGCTCACAGATTTCTTTCTTTCGCACAGTGATCATCGCACTATCACCATCCATCTTGTTGCATTGAGTAGCTACCCTTCGAACCCAAGATACTCAAACCCGAGCGTGTATGTTTGAAGAACTTAGCGCAGTCGAAGATTCTGTGAGGGAGGTAATTATCGACCTCGTGACTAAAAGAGTAATGTCTGAGAGAGTAATGCATGTAGGTGTACAAGCATCATCGACGAGAGGAGTGCAAGCCTCTCCGTCGACCTCTTGCGGATCCTGGCCATCCCGAGTCGCATCATAAAAGAGAACCAAGCACAGAGATAACCTAGAAAATGCGAAGCTAATTCCGACCATCTTACCTGAGTACATTCTGCCTCTAGCTGGCACAGTGAGTCATGACAGTGTACCAAGAGAGTTTGACTACACCATGATTATTGTGTACCTCCCGAAGGGGATACACACAGTTAGAGCACAACAGGACAAGATCACAACATTGAAGTTCATCGACTTCAACCTAGGAGACTGCAAAAACTATAGAATTCTCGCCCCATATAAATACTTGACTAGGACAAAGGGGAATAACTCAAAGATAATCCCCCATTCATGGATGATGAACCTCGCATAGTCCACCCTATTAAATGTAATGAAAATCCCACACTTTGGAAGGCACCAGGAAGTTAAAGCTTGTGTCAAGATCTTACTTTCATGCTACCATGGTGGCTACTAATGGCTAGACCGTCGTATCATAGTCTATCCAATGTTGATCCATAGGATCATTGGATTAAGTATGCAAGGACCCGACCCGCAAGATTTTTATCCAGGGAAAGCCACATATCGCACATTAGCACAGAAGATCAAAGACACCTATGATGATGTTGAGAAGGGGAAGTGAGGCTACAAGGTATCTTCCATCCAGAATGGCGCAGTGCACCTAGCATGCCAATTGATTGCAGGAAAGCTAGGAAGGAAAAACAGACCCATGCAGGTCACAAGATTTGTAGTGGACCTCGCAGGAAAATGCGTGGAAGGCCTACAGATGAACTGGGCTAAGTACCTAGTTAATCAGCTGGAACTAGACTACCATGAAGCGCAGGATCAGGGCTACAAATTCCATTTTAGCTGGCTCATGATCCTCATCACATTTGTTGCTTGGGAGATGCCAGAAGGCGCAACCTTCCTGTACATCGAGCCATTCGAGCCAATCGCTATGAAGTTCACCACACTTTGGTACTCGAGTGACATGGGAAAGAAGTGGCAATCGAACTCTGTCTTTCACACATACTATCTACAACTGAAGAGGGCTATTGAAGGTGAACCTCACATGACGCCAAACACCTTTCATCGGTTCTGACCCCTTATGAAGTTTCGTGAAGATCAACACTTCATCTACATCACTGCGCGAGCAGACAAGCAAAGAGAAGAGTTGCAGTCGTACTACAAGCTTACAGAAGAGGACCTCGAGGAAATCACTAAGGACTAGTATGAAAACCTCCTTATCCCCGTTGACCCTGCATAGATGTTTGATCCTGACCTTGACAGCTCGGAGGCCGTTCACAAAGAAAATGACATGCCCGACACCAACAGAAGGAAGAATACCACCGAAGTCCAAGACTTAAGTAGCACATCAAAAAATATTTCTTAATTATCACCTGACCGAGGGGGTGGTGATGAATTAGAAGAACTAAATGAAAAAGAGGATGAGTAGAAGAAAGGCGAAGTAACACTGCCTAGAGATGAAGCTGACCCCTTTAAGAAGAGGAAGTTTTCTCCCTCGAAACCCTCTTCCTGGAAGAAATCCAGAGCCACATTGACCAAGATGCAGACTGTACTCACTGTTGATGATTTTGACTTTATCATCGTAGCTATAAATGATGCCTCGCAGAAGATATTGCAGAAACAGGAAGCCAAGCAAGAGGAGATGTATGACAGAATCAAAGTCGAAGTCCGATAGGTACAACAAGCCCTTCAATACAGTCGCGCAGTGTCCACTGCACCCCTTCCATCGAGAGAACCAAAGTTGGGAGATGAGCCAACCCAACTCCGTCGACTAGTCAATGCGACCGAAGCTCACCTTCGTCGCTCACAAGAATAAACTGAACAAGCTACCCAGGACTTGAAGCAAGTGCAAGCATTACTTGTAGAATGATGTCGAGTTGCAGAGCAAGAGAAGGTTGTTCTCCAGACAAAGTTTGATGAGGATAAAGCATGGATTCAGCAAGAAAAAGAACAGTTTCTCGCAGAGAAACTCAAAGTGAAAGAAGTGGTCAACAGAGCACTCCACTCTGTGGCAGGCTTAGAGCCCAAGCCAAAAGACCAAATCAAGTAGAACAACTCGTGGAAGCTATCCAACAACTACAACAAAGAATAATAGACTTAGATCTCTACGCAGTGTCTGACACCCCGCAAGAGGTGAAGGATCAAAGAGAAGCAATTGCTTGAAGCGAAGTCAAGAGAATAAAGTCCCTTGCCATGGAATGCAAGCAATTAAGTGATCGCAGTGCCTAGACTTATGAGCGACGCACTGAGAATCCAGAACTAAAGACACTGCAGTCACAGCTCCAGGAGGTGAAGCAGCAAGCAGAAACAATACAGACGCAGTTGAAGCCCATGTCAATTGTTGAAAGGATGAAACGATCACAAGAGCAACGCACTTCTCAACAAAAGATCCACACTATTCAGAGCAGAGTCATGGAATTGACTCAAAGGCTCCAACCTATACAAGATGAGGCTTGCCAACTTTTCGCAGAGATCAAAGGCCAAGGAGTAGAACTGGAGCAAGTCGTCACTATAGTTGAAAAACGCCTAGAGGGACCTGTCAACGAAGTTGTTATCTAAGAGTTCATTGAACAAGAGGTCGTGGCATAGCAATAAGTTGAAGCAGCTCGAGCCAAGCTCGAGGCTTTTGAAGAAGAACTACCCAAATCAGAGTGACTCAGGACGAGTCACAGGTGAGTGTTGGGGGCTTATTGGCCCTTGACCAAGTTTTGACGATCATTGTTCATGTTTGACCTATTTTTGGGACTTCGACAGGCTGTCGAAGGTGGAGCACAATACGAAGCGAAGATCGCGGAATCTCAACCACTGTTTAGGGAATTTTGGATTTTGGGCTTATGTAATAGGTATGGGATGTCAGCCCATGGGTTTGCCCATGCTTAGGCCTATTTTGTAATGTATAAATAAGTTGTTAGGCGATGTAAGAAGAGGCCAGTATGATAAGTGCGAGAGTGGTGCATAGAGATGTAGATTGATCTATGTGATCAAAGGTTTGTAAGTTGTTCTAAGTGTAGATAATGATTGTAAATGCTTCATGTAAACTGTGTGAGACTTGTAGAGCTAAGTGCAAGTGACTGTGAAGAGGCTTTGTGCTGTAACCTAGCTTGAGGAAGGAGGATCTAACGAGGAGTGCGCAGATCTCCTATCCCCTACAGAGTTGATCTTGAGGCTTTGTGCATGTAAAAGGATTGAAGGAAGCTAATAAAGAAGGCGAAGAGTTGGTGGACGTATCCCCAGGGTGGGGGTGAACCAGTATATCCTATGTCGTGATTGCTATGTGCTTTGGTTATTCTTTGTCTATGTGTTGTGAATGCTTTACAGTTGCCATCTCGTTTATATGGTTAAACACTTAGTGCATTGTTAGATGATGAATGGATCTAATGTGGTAGATTAGTGTTGGATACTATGAATGTATGCTAGATCTAATCTATGTTAGTATGCTTAGTGCTTGGATCTATTGAATTTGTATGGTACTGCGCAACTGATATTTTATTAGGGTTTAGTTTGTTGTAAACTAAGGCTGAATATTAATGAAATATAACTGCTAAGTTCTTGTTAAGGTGTTGTAATCACAGATCTGTGTCCCAGCTAAGGTTGCAGACACTAGAGTCCTGCAACCACCCCTGCCTCTACCTTGGGTGAGACTTCATCTACTTCGCAGGTGTCGTCGAAATGGTCGATAGTTAGGGTTTTGTTGGTGCGTTGTTATATCGTTGAACCCTAGGTTTGCCCCTGTGCCAACAAGTGATCTACTCCCTCTTGAGAGTGAGCAGTGAGATCATCGAGATAGACTTCAGCAATATGGTTGAGATCGTGAAAAGCAAAGGTCATGGCGCGTTGGAAGGTTGCTTCGGCATTTTTAAGGCCGAAAGGCATTTTCCGGTATGTAAAAGTACCCCAAGGACAAATAAACGTCGTCTTGTGTTGATCCTTAGGTTTGATTTGAATTTGATTATATCCTGAAAATTCGTCCATAAAAGAAAAAACTTTGCTTCCCATGCACACATCAAGAATCTGGTCAATGAAAGGAGTCGGGAAGTTGTCTTTAGAACAAGCCTTGTTTAGGTCTCGAAAATCCATACATACGTGAATGGTTCCTTGTTTCTTA
This sequence comes from Picea engelmannii, assembly GCA_009831015.1. Lineage (NCBI taxonomy): Eukaryota > Viridiplantae > Streptophyta > Pinopsida > Pinales > Pinaceae > Picea > Picea engelmannii. The sequence goes on along the minus strand of ML788917.1, from coordinate 262,656 downwards.
TTCATGGGAACGAGGTTTGACACCCATTCAGTCGAGGGAACCAAGTAGATGAAACCAACATTAAGTAGCTTCTCTACCTCTGCCTTAATAGCAGGGGCCTTCCTAGGATTAACATCTCTAAGACGTTTCCGAACAGGTCTAGCATTCAGATAAGTCTTGATCTCATGTTTGAAAATGTTGGGGTCTATCCCTGGAATCTCTTCATATGACCAAGTGAATACGTAAGAAAATTCTTTGAAGAGATCGGTGTAGATCTGAATTTCTTCAGGCAAACAATCCGCAACAATATATACATTCTCAATTTTTCCAGGGATTCGAGAGATGTCGATCGTGACGGTAGGAGAAATATTCACCATGTTTCCTTCGGCATAAACACCATGTGTATCTATCGAAATCACTCAAGGTAGATCTAAAGTCATCTTGTTCGATCCTAACAAGATCTGGGAGGAAATAGGAGCGATGGTGCATATCGTGCCAAGGCTTATCAGGACCATACATGGCCTCTAAGATGGATTCATCTTAAGGTAAAGTATCGTCGAGGAAATCATGCAAACAAGACGATTGGGTGGCCCATACGGGCTCTAGAATGAGATCCTCCTCATCCATCTGCGAGGAGAAAGAATCTGGGTCAACAATAGTGTTAAGAATAGCTTGATACGCAACTTCCGCCGCTGACAGTGGAATTTCCGTTCCAATGTGTGAGTGACCTTCACATGACATAGTCGGGGAAGGTAGGGTCCAAGGGTCATTGAAATACGAATTACGGAAAGGAACAGACCTCATCGATGATGAAGACTAACTGGGAATGGCATGAATGTGATGAATTGGTGCCACGAAATCAAAGGTACCCATGAGAGGAATAAATTATGACACCAACATCCTCAGTTTCTTGCTGATAATTGTTGATCATAGGCATCGAAGGTCCAACTGATGCACTAGGACTAACATGCACAAAGGACAATTGATCAATCATTACTATTTTCCCTTCGTGAGGAAAACAGAAAGTGCAGAAAACTGATGACACAACTGCTATCATGGCATAAGTTCAATTACATCCTAGTAGTAAATTATAATCGAGAGGCCCATCAACCTCCGCTTTCTTTCCACCTAACTAGACCAGAAAAGCAGAAAGAATTATGTGGGGTCGGAATGAACGCCCATCAAAAGCGGTCAACATAACCATAGATTGAGAGAGAGTTGGAGAACCAATGGATTTCCAACAAGTTAGGGACATCACACATGTCGCAACACCTTCATCAATTACAGTGCGTTTGATTGTAATTTTCGTGTACTCCACATGGATCTGAAAGGCCACGTGGTAAGGTAAGTGAGGCTTAACATCCATGACATCTAACTTAATAACCTTCGAGCCACATGGATCTAGAGCTCCTAGAGTAGATAACAAGGCATTTCTCTATGAAGGACACATCTGGAGCACCTCCAAAGCCGACATCGACAAGGGGTTTGACCCATATCTTTGACAATTAAATAATTCTGGGCAGCTCTAGCATTAGGATTGTGGGTAGAACATTTCAGTACTCCTTTCAGAATACGAGTCGGTGGCTCTGGCTTTTCAATATGAAAAGGTGTTTCTGGAGGAGGGTAAGACTCTAGACCTACGATAGTCTGTGAAGAACCATAATCATGAGATCGAGTGGCTACATCAATCTGAGACTTGACCATATTGACACATAGATGGCCACCTTCATGTGCTGAGGGGTTTTGACTCCTGCTCAATGCATTTTCGGTGTTGGAGGACCTCAAAAACATGTGCTGATTATGCAGAAACGGATTGGTCAGCACAAAGGGCGGTTGTGATAAGACCCTCAAGGCTTCCTCAATTTTGGGGCATAGGTGGGTAAGGTGATCATCTTTACAAAGTTCACAAGGAAACTTCACCTTCCATTTTTCTTTCTTTCCCTCACCAACATTATTATTCGATTTTTCATTGTTAGTGTCGTCCTTGGCTTTGTTATTATTTTTCCCACCCTTACGATTATTACCTCATCCTTTCTTTTTATTCCCTCCTAGTTGTTGGTTACCATTTGGGTTGGTCGACGAATGTACATAATGCACATTCGCTGACTGAGTGGGAGTGGAGAACGAAGTCGAAGATTGTCCTGCTACAGGCTGGCCTAGAGAAAAATCCTTCAATTGGCTCGTCACCAAGTCTCTAGAATTAGCATTTGCAGAGCCTATGATTCCATCGGCATGAGGCCCATGATTTTTTCTAGGGTCATAATTCACTCGCGACGCATCGGGAAGAATTTCATACAACATCCCAGACTGAGCATATATGAGGTTTAGTTGTTGGGCTTTGAAAGTAGCTTCTTCCTCAGATGTTACTCTGGATGTAGAAACATCCTTCAAAATATAAGGCAATAAGGACTTAAGGAACCACTCCAACAAAAAATCTGGAGGAATGTAGGCTTTAATTAACCTCTTTCATCTATGCCACTCTTGGATATGGTCTGAGATATGCATGGCCTTATCTTGGTGAAAGGCCAACACAATTTCTATGCCGACATCATAGTGAACTGATAACTGGAAGTGGTTGAGAAAGACCAAAATCATCTGATTAAAGTTTTTGTACACTCCCCCTGGTAGCTCAATGTACCATTTCCCGATGACCCCCATGAGGTTGCATTGAAATACCCTCAAACGAATACAATCGTCATTAAGGGAATTGTATGAGCACCAAAGATGAAAAGTAGTAACATTATCACCTAGATCCGCGCCAGTCTTTCCCTCGAATTTTGGAATGTCCGAAGGAATATTAGTGGGGATGGGGGGCCATGACCGATCGTGACACATCAGGTCATTCATTATCTCGAAAAATCTGACAGACTAAGTGTGGCCAGAAAAGGGAGTTGGGGTTGCGATGTCTGAGCCCATGCTCCTGGGAAAGATTGGTGTTGAGGGATTGCAGGCCATCCAGGGTTCTGGTATACACCATGGCCATGTCTAGTAGGGTAATATCCTCATCCAAACTGATTCATAAGAGGTTGTATGGGCACCATACTTATAGGTATGACATAATGAGGGTTATAAACATTGTCCCCAGCTGGAGGAGCTCTAGACTGGGGGTTGCCCATAGTGTGAAACTGACTCCCTCCAGGTGGAACTCTGGAGGATAGAGGTGGATTTGTCATAACAAATGCGTTTGTCAGAATCGACATGGAGGAGGAAAGTTGTGACATCATATTCCGCATACCAAAATAAAAAAGGTTAGAGACCGAAGGTATGGACTGAGAATTGTATCCTGGCATACCAAAAAGAGACCTGAAAGAGTTCGTTTGTACGGGTTGAGTAGAAACCACAGGATGGCTAGGGGTAAGGACATGAATCTTTGACACTACAACTGTCGCGGATGAAGGAGTCGAAGGAACCCCACTAACCACATAAGGTATATGAGTCGAGGGACTCCTTGTATCGTTCAGACTTGACCCAGTACCCATAACTGGATAATCACAAGTCTTGGAGGTGGAGATATATGTACCACGTTTACTAACTTTACGCCTTTTAGAAGACAAATTCGGTAAAGACTCAAAATGTGTTGGTAACTTCAACAAATGGCGAGACCTGCGAGGAGTCTGGTCTTGCTCCATGATGACTCGAGATGTGAACCAAATCCTAGGGCTAACTAATAATCAGAGAGCACACCAAAGTAAAGAAAAAAGGCCATATGCACACAAACATGATATAGTTGCTGAAAAGGGGCCTCCCTCACTAAAGTATGTATACCTCACCCAAGAGGGGCATGAGACTCCCTTAAAAAGATTGGAGGTATCATAATCAGTTATAAGGGCCCTCGTGAGCTTAACAACGCAGTCAGCCAGATCCCCCCGGAGAGGTAATCCTCCATAAAGGTTGTGTGTTTTCCGACCCTTATCTGACTCAGGGTACCTGCAGAATAACCCCTGCAAGTAACCTATGTGGCTACCTGTGTCAAGAAACTAGAGCCACCACAATATAACCAATGTGTAGGCTAACAGTTGTAAGTCTGGTCCACCATATGGGCAGGGTAACAAAGCCCGAAATCTTGAAAGCATCACCTCTCACGGAGGTAAAGGTACTAGAAAGACCCCCATATACGAATGAAACCACATAAATATCTCTGACGCTAGGAAGGTATTAGAGGGTTATCTCTGCAACCAACTTCGCGCAACCTCGTGCTTAACATTGGTGTGAGCAGAGCCTCCTGACATCACTAATTACACAATGGGTTTCACCACTCCTTGGTCAGACACATATGTTTAGTTTAATAGCCTTGGAGAAGTTTACTCACAAAATCCTATTCCAAGGCCTTATGTCCTATGCTTGTTTGTGTACCCTAAGAAATAAAATTGTTTCTAATCAATTTTATTTAATCAGCATTACTTTTAATGGATTTTTTTTACTCAAGAGATGTGGTCGTGAAACTGATGATATTATGATTCAACATATCAAAGAAATGAATATAAACATAGTGCTAAGTCCTAATATTAAATTCTCAAGAGATGGTAATCTTTTAAATGCAACCTTCAATGAAATTTCTACAATTTCAATACAATGCAATCCTTCTACATATGTCAAGATCAATACTAAATAATCAAAAGAGAAAATGCCATAATGCAAAACGAACAATTTCTTTTTGTATTTTCAATATAAAGAAAAGAAAATGCAAGGAATGAATAACAGCTTCACATACAGACCCCACAGCAAGCAAAAAGAGACAAGCCAAGCAGGATACCAAGAAGCAAACACTCAGACCAATGTGCAAGTACAACCAATGAAAAAGATGATAAGAAAGAATACCACTCGAAAATCCAACAATAAGAAGGTTTCCTATCACTCTGTAAGCACTCAACAGTTAGGACAGAGACCTAAGAAGACTCAGCAACCAACCAAAATCACCCAACAAACACCAAACTCAGCTAGTAAGCCTAAAATGTTGATGTACACGACTGTTTGAGAAAAAGTCGCGTACGTACGTGCCCTATAGAAGGACAACTTGCGTATGTACACGTGTGTCAAGGGAAAAACCACATATATATAGTAAAACACTACCAGGGCAAGGATTAATCCAAGAAAATCAGATGCAAAGTAAAAATAGGTTGTCAAACAATCGGGCAACAAGGAAACCCAGGCTAATAGAGAGCAAGTCAAGGAGAAAAACACTCAAAACCCCAAACAGAAGATCAATCCCAAGTATGGTTGCAAATTATGTTACGAGGAAAATCTCTCTATGCCATGGGGTGAACCACAACAGATGGAATGAAACACATAAATTAACTCTAATCTCAAGTATGCTATATAAATGAAATGCTAACAGGACAAGATCAAGAGCCTACCTCGTCCAGACGTTCGATGAAGACCACCGTTGAGCACACAACTCAAAGATTTATACCTGCAACTCGTCCTCAACAACCAAGATACACAAGCATATGGTGATAATATCTAATTTTAGAATATAAATTAGCATAATCCATTAACATACATGACAAATACGCTCATGGAATAATAATTCAAATATTTGCAAGATATCAATTGGACGAGAAAAGAGTATTTCTATTAAAATGATCAACATAAGTATATAGGTGACAAACTTTTGTAACGACACATATCGGAACCGAGAAACTAAGTCCCTCCAGCCGGACCTCCACCACTTGAATCCTCCATCAAAGGCAAGCTCATATAAAGGAGAAAATGAGGTTCTGCATCAAAGAAGGAAGAGCTTGGGGGCTGAACAATGAGTTCAGACTTTTAACGATAAATGGATGCAGACTCAATGTGAAGTGAAATTTTTCCAAAATATCTTTGCTCTCAAAAGTTGAATTCTCTCCTCTTTCCACAGCTTGGATATGGCCCAATTTATAGCCTTCAAATGGAATTGAAGGGCCAAGTCAGAACGTTTCCAGTATATGGAAGGTCAAGGATCATGGATCCCGTGACGTGACATGTAAACCGACACAATTTTTAATTTTGAGCACCAAACCCGATGTATGTGGGCTGTAATGGAGAAACATGCGTATATGCATGCTATCTAACTGATAGGGCGCGTATATGTGAAAAAATATGCTTTTTTGGCTCTGGAAGGTACAAAAGGGGACTTCAAGTCTGCATAGGTAAATGGAAATGCCATCCAAGCAAGTTGCATGGGTGTTTTAGGATAAATCCGTAAGTGCGGACACAAACCGATCTCCCTAGATCCACCTGGATCTAGAACAAAACAAGACAGAATAGGACGCTTTCCTTAAGTTTTAAATATTGAATTTACTAAGAGGCAAGAATAAGTAACATA